>PVKE010027467.1:0-12693 GCA_004027555.1 Craseonycteris thonglongyai | reverse complement strand
TCTGTGACAAATCCTCACCACTTTTCTCACAACAGAAGGGAAATGTGACATTGAAAAATCAGTTCTGTGTAAGGATATTGACTATTTGGTTTCTCCTAGGGCTGGTTTCTTCTTTCCCCTCTGCTTGAACTCATCCGTCTCCATGATGCTGCCTCGACCCTTCTGGGAGTTGGGGTTGGGGAGGTGGGGGGGACACAGCTGTCATATTGTCTCTTGGCTGCAGGATAAGGAGCGTTTGGGCAAGCAACTGAGGTTACGAGCTGAAAGGGAAGAAAAGGAGAAGCTGAAGGAGGAGGCCAAGCGGGCCAAGGAAGAAGCCAAAAAGAAGAGAGAGGAAGAGAAGGAGCTGAAGGAGAAGGAGAGGCGTGAGAAGAGGGAGAAGGATGAAAAGGAGAAGGCAGAGAAGCAGCGGCTCAAGGAGGAGCGTCGCAAGGAGCGGCAGGAGGCCCAGGAGTGAGTGTCACGTCATCCAGGGTGTCCTAGGCACTGGGCCAACCCCCTTATCCTCCCTTTCTATCTTCCCCGAAGGCTATATACTAAGTTCCTGAGAAAAGCATCTGCTCTGTTGCCCTCTTCCCCTCTTCTCCTATCTCTGTCTCCCTGAAACACCTCTCCAGATCCCTAACTGACCTGCAGGTCCTCATCCAGGAACACAGGTTTTGTGCGTATCATGCACTGGTTGGCTGAAATCAATCATGTCCCACAGGGCTAAGCTGGAGGAGAAGAGGAAAAAGGAAGAGGAGAAACGGTTGAAAGAAGAAGAAAAGGTAGACATTATCTCACAGCCTCCACATTCTAGTCTGTTTAAAGTGGGTCCTAGAGACATCGTAAAGGGTATTTTTGCCTTATTGCTGCCCAGCATTCCCTTGTGGGAATGCCCAGTGGCCCCACAGGGACTGGCATAATATAGATGCATTCCTGTGGCTCATTGTCATGCTGGCCTGTCATGTGCCTGTTGGGTTGACATTCCTGTCCTGCTTGCAGGGGCAACTCTGGTACCCAATGAGGGTTGATGGGCTTTGAGAGTTAACATCAAAATAATGTTTTCTACTTTAAAATGCTTGGGGTTCAGTTCTAGGGCCTTTGCATGTTTGAAAAAACACACCATTTCTCTTCATTTCCTCATCTTCTATTAAATTACAGCGCATTAAAGCAGAGAAAGCCGAAATCACCAGGTTCTTCCAGAAACCAAAGATTCCACAGGCCCCCAAGGTGAGCAACAGCTTCCTTTGACATTGCTTTTTGTCTCTGTCAGGTTTTTCCTTTTGAAAGATAAAAGGGTATTTCCTGACCAGCTGTCTTCCTTTCATTAAGAGGGGCCTTCTGTTTCTGCTAGAGCCTGCAGGTTCTTGCCATGTCCTTGAAAAGGCAAAAAATGACACATTTGCTAAAAATGCCAAGTGTTTTGAGTAGGCATGTTCAACCTATGACACATGACGGCTTTGAATGTGGCTCAACACAAATTCTTAAAACATTATGGGATTTTTTTATAACATTTTTTAGCTCATCAGCTTTCATAAATGTCAATGTATTTTATGTGCAGCCTAAGACAATTCTTCCAGTGTGGCCCAAGGAAGCCAAAAGGTTGGACACCGCTGGTTTAGAGATTGCTTCGTGAACAGTTATCTGGTCCTTACCCTTAGAACTTTATGCTCAAGATGGGGGGAGGCAAGATTAAGCCTAGAACAACAGTCCAGAATTCCTCTTCTGCAGTCTGCCATCCAGTCACCCTCTGAACCAGACTCTAGACAACCCCACCCCCTTCTTTTCCTCCATGATCCAGAGGTAACCCATTTCTCCCAATGCAAGTGTGTCCTTCCGGCTATTTCTACATTTAAGTCACTTCCTTTATTCATGTGTGTGTGTGTGTGTGTGTGTGTGTGTGTTTATTTATTTATTTATTTTAAGGTCTATTCTATTGTTTGAGAAGCGAGAGACAGAAAAGGTGGGAGGGCTCAGAGCAGCCTCCACAGCTGCACATCATCAGTTTTGACATAGTTTCATTCCACACAGGTGGATGTGGGGCCACACTGGGTGGAACCAAACCAGGGGCCGCCCACATGGGAGGTGAGAACCTTTTCTGCCATCCCAGTGGCCACCAGTTGCTCCTCAGCTCAGCATATGTGCCTGCACGGACTGGGGCTGGTACTCAACCCCCAGATTTCACGGCTACAAGGCAGATGCTCAACCTGTTGAGCCACTGCAGAATCTCCAGCTCTTCATATATTTGTGCATTTATATGCATATAAGTCAATATCACTTAGAATTTATGATGTTGCTCCTTTGTTTATGTATTTGTATCTTGGATTCTTATCACATTGGCACATTTGGCTCTGCTTTATTTCTTTCTCATTGCTGCATAATGTTTCATAATGTGAATGGTATCACGGTATATATATCCATTCACCTATTGATTGCCCCCATCAGTTTTGCCATGAATGTCACTGATATGCCTCTCTGCATGGCGTCTTCCTTTCATACAGACAGCTGGAGGTGGGCTTCCTGCTAGGTCCAAGGGTATACACTTCAGCAAGATTGTATTATTGTCCAAGTGCCCTCCCAGTGGGAAATGCTGGTGGACATTCTCCGAAACATGTGAAAACATACTCTTCACCAGCACTGGATCTTAAGAGTCTTCTTTTGTGTTCTTTCTTTCTTTCTTTCTTTCTTTCTTTCTTTTTTTTTTAAGGTTTATTATTTGACAGAGAAGGAGGAGGGCCCAGAGCAGTCTCCACAGCCGTAAATCATCAGTTTCCACATAGTTTTATTCCACAGGGTCCATGCAGGGCGGGACTAGAACCAGGGATCTCCTGCATGAGAAGCATGCCCCAGTTCAGCACATGGGTCCACATAGGTTGTGCCAGGTCAGGACTCAGTTCCTCGACCCCAAGGCAGCAAGGCAAGCACTTAACCTGTTGAGCCATCCCAGGATCCCCTCTTTTCTTCTTTTTTGAAGGACTTGTTTTATTATTTGAGAGAAGGGGAAAGGGCCTAGAGCAGTGTCCATAGTTTTGTACATCATTGGTTATAACATTGTTTCATTCCACACAGGTGGATGTAGGGCTGGGTAGGGCAGGAACTGAGCTGAGGGCCTCCCACAGAGAACCTTTGCCACCATGCCATCTCAGTGGTTACCAGTTGCACTGCAGTTCAGCATTTGGTTTTGCACAGGCTGCATCCCCTTGCAAATTTTCTTTCAACTTAGCCAACCTGACGGGTAAAAAATTTGATATCCTGTTTCACTTTACATTTTTCCTTGATGCTAGTGCAGTTGAATATCTTTTTATGTTTGCCATTTTATTTCTTTATAGGCTTGGCTTTTTGCCCTAATCTCTAAGGAGATGTTTATGTGACCGGGATTTTCACCCTTGGTGATATATGCCACAAATGCTTTCAGTGTGTTAACTTCCCTTTTAATTTGTTTATGGTGTCTTTTGTTGTAATTTTTTATTTTAATGTCAACATTTTTATTCTTTTATGGCAATGGGCTTTGAGTTGGAAAGTTATGGTTATAGATACATTCTAATTTTTTGCACATTTTTGTTTCTTTGTTTTGTTTTTCAGTTTAGGTTTTGGTTTTTATGTCTAGTTCTTTAGATTAGCTGGACTCCTCTGTGCCCTTGGTTTGGGGCATGGCCCTTTTTCCCATATGGATGCCCGATGTTCCCAGCACCTGTTCATTAATGAGGAGAACAGTTAGCTGGTTCTTGGCCTCAGCTTCTTGTTGGCATCATCAGGGAGTTTTAAAGAACACTGGGGCCTGGGTCCCATCCCAGTGTGGGTATTGGAATTTCTCTCTTTCTCTCTTTTCTTTCTTTCTTAGAGCAAAAGTAGTTTATTATGATGTGGTCCCCTCCACAGGCAGAATAGAGGCTTCCCTAAGGCAAGGAACTACCCCACGTCCCTAAAGCTATGAATTTATTAAGCTTTTTAATTGGCATTGGGATTTCTGACAGTCCCTACATGACCCTGTTATGGGGCTATGATGAGGCTGCTGGCCTTGACTGTTCTTTACTTGCTGAGGTGAAAGACTGGCTTTCTTAAGTCAAACTTGATAGATGTACAGTCTCCTGACTCCCCAAGTTTTCCTCATGTGCTGCCAGCTTTGGGATCCACTGACACAGTAAAGATGCTGAAGGAGCCCGAGCAGGGAAATCAGGCCTGCCAGAATTTACAATGGGTGGTTTTTAGGACAGACACCAGTGTTTCAGGTTCATGTCGGCCTTCAGTACTGAAATCAGCCCTGCATCAAAAGTCATCTTGTACCATAACAACGTGGCTTTTGGTAAACTGGTCAATCTCCGGGTCTTGGTTTCCTCATCTGAGAGCTCAGGTCTTATTGTCTTCTTTTTTTGAAAAGAAAAGTCAAATGATGCTGGGATAACTCAACAGGTTGAGCACTTGCCTTGCAACCACGAGGTCTAGGGATCGAATCCTGGCCCTGGCTCATGCAAACCTATATGCTGAACTGCGGTACAGCTGGTAACTACTGTGATGATGGCAAAGGTTCTCGCCTCCTATGTGGGAGACTCCCCAGTTCAGTTCCTGCCCCGCGTAGCCCTATATCCACCTGTATGGAAAGAAACAATGTCACAACTAGTGTACAACTATGGAGACTGCTGTGGGCCCTAACCCGTCTCTCATCTCTCAAACAATGAAAGTAAATCTTAAAAAGGAAAAAAGAAAAGTCAAGTTTATTGTCATATAATGAGTTTTCACAATGTATGAGGCCACGTAACTACCATTATAGTAAAGATCTAGAGAGTTCCTGTCACCCCAAATGGCTTCCTCATAGTCAGTCCTCTCCCTCCCTGTAAGCCCCTGGCCACCACTGCTGTCACTGTAGTTTTGCCTTTTCCAGAAACCTGTGTTAATAGCATCACACAGCATTTCTCCTTTGACTTACCCACCTGGATGAATCTGAAAAGCAACATGCTGGGGCTCATTCTTTTTTTAAATATATTTTTATTTATTTATTTATTTATTTTGACAGAGGAGAGAGAGAGAGAGAGACAGAGATAGAGATTGAACTGAACTAGGGGAGCTCCCAGTTCAGCATATGGTTCCGCACGGGACGGGGCCCGGATTCGATCCTCGGTCCCCGGTGCTGCAAAGTGAGCGCCTAACCCACTGAGCCATCCCGGCTTCCCTGGGGCTCATTCTTGCCTCTGCTGAGTGGTGTTCCATCGCCCAGGTATGCCGTCACGTCTCCTCCATTTCAGACCCTGGCTGGCTCCTGCGGGAAGTTTGCCCCTTTTGAAATTAAAGAGAACATGGTCCTAGCCCCTCATTGTCGGACCACCTTCGACCAAGATCTCTGTGACCAGTTAGACCAGCTTTTGCAGCAACAGAGTGGTGACTTCTTCTTCCTGAAAGATCTGAAAAGCCGGCGGCCCCTCAGGTCTGGACCCACTGTGGTTTCTAACTGCAATACAGATGTTTTTAACAGGTTAGTACCCAGGGAAACTGTCCTTTGTTCGTTGGTGAAATCAGCATAGTTGGCTGAGCTCTGGATTCTGGTTCACTGCTGACTCCTTGTTGCCTTGGGCAAATCATCTCCCTCCCAAGCCTCAGGCCCTGGCTTTAGTACTTTGTCTGACCTTTCTTTTCTGGCTTCTGTGAACCCCTAAAATCTCTGACCATGGGCTTTTGGAGCATAGACTGCTTGTCCTGGCATCCTGGTTTCTTTTGGGATAAGTGTATGTCCATGGAGGGGCACTTCCCTTTTCTTGCTGAAATACTCCCCACAACCCTGCTTACAGATATGCTATGGGGCAGCCCTACAGTGGCAATCTTGTTTCTCCCTCCTCACTTTGTATCCCTCCAATAAGGGTTCCTTAGCCTTCTTCAGCTGCTTAGCAGTTAACCCCCCTTGTAGAATGTTGGTGGCCTGCTTCCCTGGAAGCTGGGTGGTGAGTGAACACGTTGCAGGGATGGTATGTTACTGAATGTGGTGTTTTATCCTTAGTGACGTAGTGATCGTGGAGAGCAGCAAAGTAGACGGTGTTCCTGAAAGGAAGAAGTTTGGCAGAATGAAACTCCTGCAGTTCTCCGAGAATCACCGACCAGCATATTGGGGAACGTGGAATAAGAAGACAATGGTCATCCATCCAAGGGACCCCTGGGCCCAAGATAAGGTAAGCATGCAGACAGAAGGGCCCATGGTTTAGGCATGCCTGTATTCCCACGTTTCCTCCTCAGTTTGCCTGTGTTTACACTGGTCTCTTGGATTTCGTAAGTATTCTAGCTTTTCTGCTCTGCCTTTTCCTCCCAACCCTGAGAGATGATAGTGACGCAGTGTGTGACTTTTCTCAGAAGCTCCTGGATTATGAGGTGGACAGCGACGACGAGTGGGAAGAGGAGGAGCCAGGAGAGTCTCTCTCCCATAGTGAAGGGGTGAGCACAGACTGGGAACAGTCACGGGTTCTACCAGAGCACTGCATCAGCCCTGTGCCAGATTCACTCATGTAGCTTCGTGTCAGCTACAGAGTTGTATGGAAATGTCAGCCAGAGTTTCACATCTGACTTTCCAGCTTCTCTTAGAAAACCTTATTTGGTGATGCTAACCTGTCTGACAGTGGTGGGTTGTAACCCAGTAGTATCACTCCTTCTAGATAGGGTGTACCCACATCCTAGTTCACCTAGGTATCCACCACTTCCTCTTTCCTTACTGGGTGGCTTCGCTTATTTGTGTTCTGCCTGGCCCCCACCCCCAGTGTAATATTATGGGATTAATTAATGGTGTTTTGGCTGATCCTCTGGTGTTCATAGGAACAAGAGCTGTAGGTGGCTTTCTTCCTTCCTTAGATGTTGAGAGATTTAAATTTTTAATGAAGCATGCATTGTTTTCACATATGAATATACTTTTTTTTTCCTTTTTGAGGAGGATGATGATGAAATAGATGATGAAGATGAGGATGATGGTTTTTTCGTGCCCCATGGGTACCTGTCTGAGGACGAGGGAGTAACTGAGGTGAGCTGGTGCATGGTGAGGCGAGCAGCTTGAAGAGCTCAGTTAGGGGCTAGAGCTTGTTGGCTGCTGACCTGGAGACTGCTAATGGGTCCCAGGCCCACCCACAGCCAATCTCGCATGAATCTCAATCCTCATAGCCATCGAGGCAATCCCCATCATGTGGTCATTTGTGGGATTGTCAGACCCTGAGCTGAAGTTTCGCCTGGGATGGTGGGAAAATTTGCAAAGGTGGGAGAAAGTTCCCAGGGAGGGGAGGGCCTGAGAGACCCAGGTCAGAGAGGGGCTGTAGTTCATGGATCAGATCGCCACAGTTTTTTACATTTGTTTAGTTGAAGTGTAATTAATATATAACAACAGAACATGCAGATTTTAATTATTCCATGTGATGAGTTTTAACAGTTGACAACAGTTGTGAAACCACCACCTAAAATATAGAATTTTCCATCTCTCCAGAAGGTTTCCCCACTCCCTTTCAAGTTTACTCCACCACTATCACCACCACCAACTTTCTAAATTCTAGACAGCAGAACTTTTGATAAGCAAGTTTTAGGGCTCCAAAGTCCTATGGGTTGTGGTGTTTAGGTAGTGTGGAAACACGGACAGGTATGACACACTGGGGAGATGATTTTGTCTCAGAGTCAGAGTTAAAAGAGTGGTATGTGTTCCTTATACATTTCTTTCTTTTTTTTTTTTTAAAAAAACATTTTTTAAAGATTTATTTTTATTGTTTTTGACAGAGAGAGAGAGATACAGAGTCAGTGACAGAGAAGGGGGAGGGCCCAGAACAGTCTCCATAGTTGCACATCATTTTTTTTTTCCACGTAGTTTCATTCCACAGGTGGGCACAGGGCTGCACCAGGCAGGAACTGGGCCAGGGTCTTCACCCTGTTGAGAACTGAACTGGGGGCACTCCCCAGTTCAGCATATGGGTCCGCACGGGCCGGGGCCGGGATTCGATCCTTGGTCCCCAGGCTGCAAAGTGAGCGTTTAACCCACTGAGCCATCCCAGCTTCCCCTCTATACATTTCTGACCAACATGGCAGACTGGTGTCTGATTGTACCTTTGAGAATATGTCTTAGAGAGAGGTATCTTTTGCCATGGGAGATGCCCAGCCCTGTGACTGTGCTGGGCAAATGATTTGGGTTGACCTGACAGCACCAGGATCCCATGTTAACCTGAAAATCAAGAGTGGCATGAAGAGGCCTGTTCTTATACACCCGTGACTCACCAGTCACAGCCAGGCAGGGTAATTGCATCTAAAACAACGACAGTACTGATTACCATTCAGTCTAGAAAAGCTCTGTGTCTAGTTCATCACAGGTAATGTTAGAAGAGAGACAACTAGGATGTGGTGGGAGCCATGAAAGTTTCCATCCTGGCCCTGACTGTGAATAACTGCCCCCATGTACTCTTCCTTTCTCTGTCCTCAAGGCTGGAACCGACAGTTCCTGGGGAGGAGGGGAGTGGGGACCCTGAGTAAGCATCTGTTCTCTCACCTACAAGGAGTGTGCTGACCCTGAGAACTACAAGGTTCGCCAGAAGCTGAAGGCCAAGGAGTGGGATGAGTTTTTAGCCAAGGGTAAGAGGTTCCGAGTGCTCCAGCCTGTGAAGATCGGCTGTGTCTGGGCGGCCGACAAGGACAACAGCACTGACCTGAAGGTGCTACAGCAGTTCACAGCATGCCTTCTGGAAACAGTCCCCTCCGAGGAAGAGCAGACTCCCAAGGCCTCCAAGAGAGAGAAGAGGGACCAGCACAGTGAGTGCTAGCCTGGGACAGGGGTGGAAGGGGGTCAGGCTTTAAAGCCCAGGTCAATCCAGAGCCGAGGGCAGGAGACTTCTTAGGCAAGTGGAAGGTAAACATATCACAAAAGCCAGCCCACGCAAGGCACATCTGTTCCTTCGCCAATGTTCATAGCAGTGTACACGGCAGCTAGTTTAATTAGGCCATTTCACCAACAGGGACACAGGCCTAGAGTGCTTGGCTCAGAGTCACTCAGATCCCTAACTCCTGTGCCTCCTCTTCAAAGCTGGGAGGACCCCTGACTCAGAATGAGAGCATGATGGCCATTACTAAGGAAAAACAGATGCATAGAGTCAGACGTGATCATTTATCTGAACTGCCTTGTAAGGTTTGGGCTTTACAGAATCTCTTCTGTTACAAGTTCATGTTCCTTAAATCTGCCCTTAGAAGGCCACCTGAAGCTGATCCTGTCCCTCAACCTTGGTGACAGGTTGAGGAACCATGTGTAGTGTTGATTGTATTTCTCCCCATGTCTTGATACCCACCTGTGTCTCCTCCTCTATCTGCCAGTCTTGGCCCAATTGCTCCCGTTGCTGCATGGGAATGTGAACGGAAGCAAAGTGATCATCCGGGAGTTCCAGGAGTGCTGCCGCCAGGGACTGCTCAGCAAGGACACCGGCAGTCCTGAGAGCAGCTCTACCAGTCCCCCAAGCCCTGGCTCTTCCCGCCCGCAGACCCCCACTGCCAGCGAGGACACTGCTGTCCCCTCTAAGGCCAGGCTCAAGCGAATCATTTCTGAGAACTCAGTGTATGAGAAGAGGCCCGATTTCAGGATGTGCTGGTACGTCCACCCACAGGTGCTAAAGAGTTTTGACCAGGAGCACCTGCCTGTGCCATGCCAGTGGAGTTATGTCACCATGGTGCCCTCGGCTACCAAGGAAGACAGTGGCAGTGTTCCCATTCTGGGGCCTGGCCAGGGGACACCTGTCTCGCTGAAGAGGAAGTCAGCGGGCAGCATGTGCATTACCCAGTACATGAAGAAGCGCAGGCACGATGGGCAGGTGAGTGGTGAGACTGAGGGCCAAGTGGGGCAGCCTCTGTGGTGGCTTTTTAGTTTCAGTCATTTATTTTTTCAGAGCAGTTTTAGATTCCCAGCATAATTGAAGTGACAGAGTTGTTCAAAATTGAGGAGACAGTACAGAGATTTCCCAACATACATTCACACACACACACCCCACTATCAATGTCCCCACCAGAGTGGTGTGCTTGTTATAGTTGGTGAACCTACATTAACAAGTTGTTATCACCCAATATCCATAGTTGACATTAAGGGTCACTCTTGATGTATACTCTAAGGTTTTGCAAAAATGTACAATGACATGTATCCACTATTACGGTTCCCAATAGAGCACTTCCAGTGCTCTAAAAATCCTCTGAATACTCTGGTTTCTCTTCAGATCGCATAAATCTTTCGCCTTTTAAAAATCCTCTGCACTCATCTCCCCCTCCACCAGCCCCTGGCACTCACTGATCCTTTTACTATTACCATAGTTTTGCCTTTTTCAGAATGTCATATTATTGGACTCACATAGTGTGTGGGCTTTTCAGATCTTAGTTATATGCATCTAAGTTTCCTCCGTGTGTCTTTTTTTTTTTTTTTTAAGATTTATTGTTTTTAACAAAGAGAGAGAGAGAGGTGGGAGGGCCCAGAGCAGTTTCCATAGTTGTATATCATCAGTTTCTGACCTGATTTCGTTCCACACAGGTGGGCGGGAGCCACACAGGGTGGGGACTGGGCCGGGGGTAACTCCCGAATGGGAGGCACACCCCTGTGAACTGGAGGTCAAGCCAGAGGGCCTCCCACATGGGATGCTCACCCCAGTGAGAACTAACAGGGTCATACCCGTTTGGTATATGGGTCTGCACAGGCTGGGGTCAGGACTTGATCCTCAGACCCCGGGCCTGCAAAGCGAGTGCTTAACCTGCTGAGCCATCCCAGGTTCCCCACCTCCTCCATATCTTTTTGTAGCTCAGTAGCTCCTCAATTTAGGATCCTTACTTTAGGTCAGTATCCCTGCGAGTTACAGATTTTGACGAAGTGTGGTGAGGACTGGGTTCACATCCAATGACTGCACTCAAGGCTAGCTGATGATACAGTAGGAGAGTGGGTGAGTCTCCTTGCTTTCTGCTCCTACCCACTGCTGCTCTGACCTGAGTTACTATGCACCTTAGAAAATAAAGTAGTTGTCAGGGCACAGGCAAGAGAAATTGCTCCTGAAAGATGTCCAACCTTTATAAACCTTCTAAACTGTCATAGCCAGAAGGACCATCAGAACAGTCTGATGTCAACTGTCCCTGCCACTCTCCAGAACCCCTCCCTGGCTGTGTGCACCTGTGTGCATAGCTTTGCCTGCTTGTGGGTGTGGCCTGGTGCTGTGAGGTGCCCTCTAGGTGAAACGACGGCCCCAGACTCACAAATCCTTCCCTCACTAGGCCTCAGTCTGAAACGATGAGCTTCATTAGATTCACTATGTTCAAGCCACAGAAACTTTCGCGGTCAATCTCATTGTTACCCAAACAATCTGACAAGGAGCTCTTGTGTGGCTGCTCTGATTGAGACCAGCTGTGGATGCCTCATTTAAAAATAGCTAGTGCTGGAAGACACCCTTAGTTGTGAACTAAAAAGCATCATTTGCAAGCCTCTGCGCATGAGCCCTCCCTCTCAGGGTGCCTCTGTGCCTGCTATGTGTGTTGCTGGGCTGGTGTGGAGTCGCACACTATCTCCTGTGGGGGCACAACTGCATTCCTGAGCTCCACTCCATTGTGATCCTCATTTGTGTTTGTAACCAATGTTACTACATGGGGAACAGCAGCTTTGCCTGTTACACCAGGTTCCCTCACATGCCAGGCACTGTGCTAGGCAATACATATGAATCTCTGAATTTCACTGGTTTAAGCAGCTTTGTTGTTAATTGAGCCTCCAGGAAAAGTGAAAATGCTCTAGATTAAACCAGGGTGCATTCTTCCAGGTAAGGGGTGGGAATGGGAGAAAGCGTGCACTTACTGAGAATTCACTGAAAATCAATGAATTAGAGGTGTTTTAGCTAATTATACATGGTCTCAGCCAATTACACATGGTCTGATTGGCCTCTGCTCTCCATCACAGAAGTACTGCCCAGGGAGGGGTTAAAACCTTCAGAGATTCTAATTCAGTAGGTGGGAGAGGGCAGGGACTAACAGCTTCATTTCAGAGCCTCTTCTCAGGGGTTCCTATGGGAAATCCAAGTGGGAAGGGTTCAGGCTTTGCAGTGATGCTCTGGGAGTGGTACTGTGGGCAGTCAGCTTCATCCCTGCTCCTTGGAGCGCTTGACAGCACCGGGTCCCCTAGGGACTGAGTCTAGCCAAAGGTAACAGAACCCCTGTGGTTTAAATGTGTGGGGTTTGTCTCCAGCAAGAATTCCTAAGCTTGTGTAACATCCTAGTCCAGGGCCTAGGTCCACCTGTCCCCTGCTTCCTCCTTCCTCAGTGTGTGGCTTGGGCAACAGGATGAGAGCAGCTGAGCCCTCCCTGGAGAGACTGCCCATTTCCAAACAGCTGGAAAGGAATGCTCACCCTGGCCAGCTTCCACCTGTATCTTTCTGGCCAAAACACTTTGGCACAGTTACCACAAGCTACAAGAGGCTGGCAAATGAGATCTGGCCACCCCTACCCCCAACAAAATTCCAGTTCTGTCTTGAGTCGGGGGCGGGGGGAATGTATGAGCAGGGCCTGCCACTGCACAGCACCTACACAAAGTGGGAGATGCAGGTACAACTTTCTAGGAGGAAGGATTGGAGGGACATGTGGGGTACTTCTTTTTTTTTTTTTTTTTTTTTATCTTTTCACATTTATAGAGAGAAATTATCTTTTTGTCTTCAGTGCATAGTTATTTCTATTTTACTTTTTGACAGATAGAGAGAGAGACAGAGACAGAGACAG
>PVKE010027466.1:0-21582 GCA_004027555.1 Craseonycteris thonglongyai | reverse complement strand
AAAAAAAAAAAAAAAAAAAAAAAAAAAAAAAAAAAAAAAAAAAAAAAAAAAAAAAAAAAAAAAAGAAAAAGAAAAGAATGAGTAGGAAACAAAAACTCATAATAGTATTTGAAGGCTTAAAAGTATATATTATAATCTCTGCAAAGTATGTAGATGAGGGTGAATCACTCAGTAGCTATACTATGGATCAGTACATATTTTTCCCTCTTTTAATTCCAAATAATTTCAAAATTTTCAATAATAAATTGCATTTTTATAATACTGAGGTATAATATTCTTCAGGAAAGGAAAAGTATATGTTTTTAAAGAGATTATATTATTTTAACTGATGATTATATCTGTTGAAAAATACAGATGCTTAATAATTTCATGAGATTAAAGAAATCCATAGTTATTTTAATTAGGTGATCAATACATGTCAATCTACACCTGCACTATAGAACATTTATAATAAAAATTCCATATAGTAAATTAAAATCTGAGACACTGCCCCTACTTGGGTTGATCTATTGAGTTAAATTTCCTATTTGAGAAATTGATGAAAAATCAATTATAGTTTCTTTCACTGTAACAAAAATAACAACTAATAAAATGGAAAAAGAATTTTTAAAACCATATTTGTAGAAACAAAATCAACTACTTCATGGCATGCTAAAATAATACAATTTTACTTACTATTTTGCAATGAAGATAACTTACATATATCATATATATAGAAGTAAAACATATTTACTCATGGCAAGAGAACGTATGGTCAATGTCATCTTAGTGACCAAGCAGTATTTTAAGTTAGTTATTTGATCCTTTCTCTTCATTCATCCTTCCCTCAGATACCATCGCAAGAGTCCAGCACTCTGAACTGGAGACTCTCTTTTGTCTCTGTCATGTTTTTCTAATTTCTACAAATTAAAGAAAAGGATTTTTGACAGGGGGATGGTAAATTTTCTACCAGCTTGAAGAAGTGGTAGTTTGAGCACTAACTACAGGGACACTTATTTCAGGTGGAATAGAATACCAGATGATCCTGCAATTACATTTACATTTACATTATCTCCAATTAGGCATAGCTGAGATTTAATCTGAAGCAATGTGGTTCATGTTCATTAGTTATAAATCACTGGTTAGGAATAAGAGAGTTATAAACAGCTTTTGCTTCTGAAAGATTAGCCTGATCTCAATAGGATATGAATGGATTTGGGGTGGAAGGTAAACTTACTTCCATTTGTAAGTAAGTTTTGGAGACATTATTTTATGAATTATACTTAAATTGTATTCTTATAAGTGTGGACTAGTACTAATAATAGTGGGGAAGCCGGGATGGCTCAGCGGGCTGAGTACTCGCTTTGCAGCCCCGAGGTCTGAGGTACAATTCCCAGCCCTGGCCTGTGTGGACCCATACGCTGAACTATGGTGTGCTTCCCATGGGGAGGAGGGGGCAGTTTGGTTCCTGCCAGGACTATCTTCCATGTAGGAGGGTCCCAGTTTGGCCCCTGGCTCACAGGGATGTGCCTCCCATGCAGGAGGCCCTCTGGTCTTGGTTCCTGCCCTGTGCAGCCCCGTGCCCACCTGTGGACTGAAACTATGTGGAAAAAGCCAATGATGTGCAACTATGGAGACTGTTCTGGGCCCTCCCCTTCTCTCTGTCTCTCTCTGTTTCTACCTCTCTCTGTGTCAAAAACAATAAAATAAATCATTAAAGAAAATTATTACTTTACTCTGCTGGAATTAAAATAATTTCATCTTAAATTAAAGACAATAATGTTGATATTTATGAGCCCATAATGTGTCAGATATTAAATAGGCCCTTCACATATATTGCTTAACATTATCTTCACATTTAAATCCTGTTTACAATCCACATAAGTTGTGTAGGCAACAGCTGCCAAATGCCAGAAATGAGACAGCGATCAGGTATAGCTGACTTCAAAATCCACTATTTTTCTAACAAATTATGTTTAACATTCTTGATTTTAATTTGAAATTGAATAATGGAAACATAAAAGATTTTTGTCGGAAGTATCTGAAATTTTAAAAGCATTCCTATGCTGCAAAGCCAATTTCTTTTAGAAAGTTCAGACCCCATACCATATCAGCAGTGTCTCAGTCTTCACACTGCCATTGTAACTCATTGATTTGATCAATACAGTCAATGCAGTGGCTGAATTATAAACATACACCCATGTGTGCTCAAGTCAATATTATATATTTTGGTCATCTAGTTGCTCAAGTTGTGTAAGAAAGTTAAATTAATTCCAACAGCGTGAGATAGATACTGCCTACATGAATGTTAAATTTCTTTCAAAACATTCCTTTTTAATGTATGTAGAATCAATGTTTTATCACCTATAGGGACTGGATATTCATTACCTCAGTCAGGTAGCAGACATACTTGGATCCCTCTGGCACAAAACTCTGCCTTCACTTAAACACAAACCTATATTTGAAATACTTATCTAAAACAGACATTAATCCCCTTATTCATGACAGGCTTTCAAAATACTGAAGAGATACACCTAATTCCCCTGTGAGCCTACTCATTGCTATTTCAAAATGCCAAGCTACCTTCCATCATGGGTCTTGTGAAAAATGTAGAGTCCCTTGAATTCTTCTTCATTTTTATCTGAATTAATTCCATTTTTATATACCTGACATTGAACAAAAGATCTGAGGAAATGTCTTACCCTTAATTCCCAGTAAAATGTGTCATTTGCCATACACAATTAGAAATCCTTTCCTGGTCTTGTCACTTTGTAGTATCTACAGAATCTAGTAAAATGCATATACCATATTTTTAATGCTTATACATTTAAAAAACATTATTAATTATGTTTCATCTATAGTTATCTGAAGATATGTAAGCAACTGAAAATATGAAGATATAGATGAGCAGTTAATAAATGTTTACTCTCTGGCAATTATATCAGTCAGGAATGAATGTGCTAGCTTACTAAACATTATTTTTAAGCTGACTTAGGTGAGCAAGTAATTTGTATGATTTTCCTACAATATATTCATTCTAGAGACTCAATATACTATTCTTCAATAATGATAAAAGTTACATAGTTCAACAGAGAACTACAAAGGTCAAACCTCAGATAATAAAAATACTCCAATTGTTCTTTTAAGCTTCTTTGCCTTATAAGATTTTTATTTGGGCTCAAGTTTGAAATCAAATACCAATTAGAATAAAATAAAATCCAATTATATGGGCCATGGAGAGACCATAGTATCACATTTGTCATTACAGTGTCTCTCCCAGTTAGATCTCTTTTGAACATTTTATTCCTAGGGAATATATTTTTCCAACTGCATTAGTGAACTAATGTTGTAACACTGTTCAATTTTTCCTGTATGTGCTTTGTATTCATTTGGCATCAGCTAAAGTCAGCTGTCAGTCTCCAAGATGCAATGAGAACTCCTTTTTTCATACAGATGTCTTGACCCAGTTATTATATCACCACTGAAAGCTTTCTCTGGAGGACACATTTTTCTGGACACCTTGCAAATATAATCCTTTCAATTTCTTTTTTCACATAAATTCCCACATGACAAATTCTTATGACTACTCATTTCAAAGGACAAATGCATACTTGTAAATTTACTACTAATCTAAGGTCCAAAAGAATATTCAGTCATATAGATATTTAAGCTAAATAATAATACATTAAAATTAATTTGTTTTTGCTTTTGTAGCAAAAGAAATAAAGTTAGCATATCAATCCTTTAACATTTGATACAAAATATAGCTATGGAACCAAATATTTAAAAATATATACTAGATTATAATATAAAATTATGTGAATCCTTGGGCTTTGGAGTCTAAATAATGTAATGTTAAAACACACACACACACACACAAAACTTGCAACTCAGCTATCAGCTGGGATCACCCTATCCCCTACCATCTAGGTAAGATTAGATTGAACACCCATTTCATGAACTGTGGAAAGAATAATGCAAAGATTTCTACAAAAGACGTGATGGTCACCTCTGGCTGTATTACTTTGATTTAATAAATTCTCTTTCTTTGCATGTGCTCTTTTTCCTTTGGTAACAATCACAAGCATCCCTTTGCCTTGAAATTTCTCTGTCCTTAAACTAGATCAAGAAAAGATGAATGGAAAAAGTAAAATCCACCGAAGTAGCCTTTGATAGATGACTGGAGAAAGAAGTTGTGGTACATTTACACAATGAAATACTACTCAGTAATAAGATGAAATACTGTCACTTATGACAACATGGATGGACTTTGAGATCATGTTCAGCAAAATAGGTCACACAAAAAAATCAAGAACCTTATGACTTCACTTATATATGAAATATAGAATTGAAGGCAACAAAGAAACAAAATTTAATGGGTACAGTCAATAGTTTAGTGGTTACCTGAGGGTAAAAGGTGGAGTAGGGAGGGGGCATCAAATATATGGTGATGGAAGGAGAACTGACTCTGGGTGGTAAGCACATAATGCAACACATAGATGATGTAATGTACAATTGTACACCTGGAACCCATGTAATTTTTACCAACCAATGCCATGTCACCCTAATAAATTTAACAATTAAAAAAAACTTTTCTGCAAGATTTTTTTTTTAAAGATTTATTTTTATTGTTTTTGACAGAGAGAGATACAGAGGCAGAGGCAGAGAGAAGAGGGAAGGCCCCGAACGGTCTCCATAGTTGCACATCATCGGCTTTTCCACATAATTTCATTCCTCAGGTGGGCACGGGGCTGCATAGGGCAGGAACCCCCGGTGAGAACCGAACTGGGGGCACTCCACAGTTCAGCATATGGGTCCACACGGGCCAGGGCCTGGGCCGGGATTCGATCCTCGGTCCCTGGGGCTGCAAAGTGAGCGCTTAACCCACTGAGCCATCCCGGCTTCCCCTGCAAGACTTTAATGAAGGTCTGTCAGTCACGAGAAAGGAATTCTACTGCTGAGACTTTAAAGACTATTTGTCAAGTATCACTTTTCTATAAGTCTCAGAGCCATGTTTACCACTAGCCATGTCAACCATTGTCATGTTTCTGGCTCCTATCTCCAGATTCCACTTGAATTGCACATTTGTTGTAAGGATATTTTCATTTCTTAGTCGCCCCCCTCCCAGCAACCTCAGCAGTAGGTCTATCACATCACAAACTGTTTGGTTAAAAACAAATAGAATATCTTGTGACCTTTTGCCAATAGGACATTTTTTTCCTCCTTTAAAATAATCCACCCAGTTTAGAAAGATAGCAATATATTTTTTTAAAGATTTATTTATTGTTTTTGACAGACAGAGAGAGAGAGATACAGAAACAGACAGAGAGAAGGGGGAGGGCCCCGAACAGTCTCCATAGTTGCACATCATAGGTTTTTCCACATAGTTTCATTCCACAGGTGTGTGCGGGGCTGCACAGGGCAGGAACTGCGCCGGGGTCTCGCCCCGGTGAGAACTGAACTGGGGGCACTCCCCAGTTCAGCATATGGGTCAGCACGGCCGGGGCCAGGATTCGATCCTCGGTCCCTGGGGCTGCAAAGTGAGCGCTTAACCCACTGAGCCATCCCAGCTTCCCCAAGATAGCAATATTTTTAAAACATGATCTCTCCTTTAGATGCTCAAATATTTCACAGTGTGAAATAACATGTGGCAGAGAATTGTGACAGTTTTCATTTTAGCTCTGACCACTGACCTTTAGGATCTATTCTAATCTCATCTCTGACCATTAAGCTTTAGAAAAATTGTAGTAGGCAGAAAATCAACTTCCTAAAAAATGTCTAAGTTCTAATACCTGAAGCCTGTGAATACACTACTTCACTTGAAAAAACAAACAAACAAAAAAAGATTTTGCAAGTATGATTAAGGTTAAGGACCTGAGATGGGTAGATAATCCTCAAGTATCTGGGTGGGCTCAGTCTAATCATCTAAGTTCTTGAGTGAACCTTTCTTGGCCATAGTCAGAGTAAGAAGGATGATACAGAAAAATGATCAGTCATATGCAATGTTGCTGGCTTTGAAGAAGGACTAAAGAGGCCATAAATGAAATAATCTTGGTGGCCTCCAGAAACTGGAAAAACAAAGAAAAAATGTCCCCTAGAGCAGTGGTCTCCAACTTTTTTGGCACCAGGGACTATTTTCGTGGAAGAAGATTTTTCTAAGGACAGGGCAGAGGTGGGATGATTCAAGAGCATTACATTTATTGGGCACTTTATTTCTATTATCATTACATTGTAATATATAATTAAATAATTATACCATTTAATGCCACCTCTGGTTTGACAGGAGGTGGAGCTCAGTTGGTAATGTGAGCTACAGGGAGCAGCTGTAAATACAGATGAAACTCTGCTCCTTAGCCCGCTGTTCACCTCCTGCTGCTACAGGTCCGTGGGATGGGGGTTGAGGTCCCTGGCCCTAGAGGCTCCCAAAAGGAACATAGTTCTGCAGACACCTTGATTTTTACACAGTGGGACACATGTTGGACTTTTAACCTTCAGAAATGTAAAATAATGAAATTATGTTATTTTAAGCTACTAGGTCTGTGGTAATTTTCTATAGCAGCAGTGTAAAAACTAGTACAGAAGTCATTTATTCTTATTCCTTCTACATATAAAGAGATCGTTATAATGAAAACTCTCCAAGACCTTTGCAGGTCTGATGAACACACCCTCAGAGGTAATTTAGGAAGGCTAATCATTATTATTTTCCTGAGAAACACACTGATCAATATAAACCTATGGTTATTGGCTGCTTCTACTCAGAAGTACCTTTAAAATTTACTGTACTCAGATCCTCCTTATAGTAGATTCACTGAGATCAGTAAATCTTCAAACCAACACTTTCAATCTCACATAGCACAGCCCTGTTAAAAGGTTCACTGATCAAATATCTGGGTGTGATCTCTTTAAAGATTTCTAGTGCTAAATTGGACCCTGACCACCTCATTACTATTTGAAAATCAGGTAGTCACTTTCTTCTTTATGGGTTAATAATAGTTTTTAATATGAGAGATAGGGAATAAATTTATCAGTCATACATTTATTTGCCCAGACCAGTGAAAATCTCCCAGGAGGTCCAGGCTTCATTGTGCGTGTAGGAAATGGTTGATATTGATATCTCTTATCCCTTATTATTCTTAACATGAACCAAAGGAATCCTCTGCAATCTTTTGAAGTCTTCGCTTGCCCATTTTGAGTTAACTCTTGAGTTATATACAACATCTATCTCTCTTATTTTTGTAGTCCCCTAGAGGAGAGGTTAGTTCTCAAAAATCCTTTGCCCACTATAAAGGTATACACTTACAGCTTTTATAACTACAAGTGTGGTCCTTTTCCTTCCCTTGCCTGCAGCCAATACATACGAAGGCTGTCTGGAAAAAAAATAAATAAATAAAATAAATCCAGCCATTGTCAATATAATGAGAACAGTTATATGGCTAGCTACATTCTGGACAGCTCTCACAACATTTTCAATATTGGTAATATAATCCACATGCCTTGTGTACTTCAGAAAGCAATTTTCATGGCAGGAACACACCCAATGAGATAATAACCTCAATAAATTTAAAAAAATTGTCAAGGTGTAATATAAGCAGAATAACAAATAAACATTGTATTCTGCCTTTTAAAAACAACGGAGCTCAGTAGTGGGGCTTCATTCAAAATAAACCAGGAAAAGGAAATGGGCCATTATATTGTAAAATAACTTACAAGGAGCATTTAAACTTACAATTAAAGCCCAGATTGTAATAAAACTGACCAAAAAATAAATCTCCTTTTTATTCTTTTTAGCCATCAATGCTTATTAAAACATCTAGAATTAGATTTATTCTATTAACATTCTTTGTGATAGACACCAAGACTGAGTGTAAATAATATATTTTAAAAACCCTTATTGTGGTGTAACTTAGTGTCTAGATTTGCCTTTCTGTATCATTCAACTTGCTGTTTGGTGTATTTGAAGTAGGTACCTGCACCTCTGGCAGTGAACCACATCCACTTACTGGTTTAGAGTGGCTGGTCCCTCTATAAACTCAATTTAAATGGACTTAAGAATTGGGATGGGGGTCCAGTAAAACATGCAGGAAATAGTGAGTGAAGGGCGTGACGAGAAAGAACAAATTCCGTGACAAGTGGTAGAAATAGGGCCACTGCATAGAAAGCACAATGAAAGCTAGTGCTTTTTAAATTTATTATTTAGTCAATAAATGTATACTGAGAATCTGTGATTTGCTCAGTACTTATAGGCAATCAGGCTGTAAATGTTTCAGCAGTGATAATAGCATTAGACATCAGCATGTTGATTGAAGGGGAATTAACATCAAGAGGTCAGAGATACAGAAACACTGGACTGAGGCAGAAGCTCAGCTGACTTGCAAATAAAGGCTGGTTAAATACCGTAAATGAAAACAAAAGTAGAAGCATCAAGTCTCTTAAAATGTAGCGAACATCGTCACTTCTAGGACATAGAGGAATACCCACTTCTAACCATGGCGGAGAGGCAGGAAACCATCCCTGACACAAATCATTGAATTCCAATTCCCACTGGGCAATAACAGTTATCATGGAAAAAACTCACTCCTGAGATCGAAGGAAACAAGTCCTCCCTAAGACTGAAGCTGAACCAGGCCACAAAAGAACACCATCCTTATTTTCTCCACTATAAGACTCGCCAACGACAAGTAAGATAGAACCAGTTTACTTCCTGGACACAGGCAAAAGCATATGGTGAGAGAACTTCTATGAAATACAGCATAGGTATTTGAGATTCTTTAAGGAATGTATTCATGTATATATGAGTTATATCATAACCATATTGGACAGTGACAATAGAAACAATTCTTTTGTTCCTATACAGCAATAGAAGATGTGAATTTTAATCACATCTAATGTTTTCCACAAACTTTTTTCTTCTACCAGGTTCTACTGTTTTTGAGATGACTTTATTTGGTTTTATAATATTTTTATAAACACTGAAATAAGTAATATTATTATGAGATACCAGCAAATCAACAGAGGAATCAAGGAAAACATATCTTTGCATAAATCTTTGCCATGCAATACCTTAAGCTTTAGATAACCATACTACCCTTCTGCCAGAGGCTTTATTTAGTCTTTGTCCTTCCTATAGTACCAAACCATTGAGGAAGCCTTCCTCTGGTCTCCTGCTCCACACTTATCCTTTCCTGACAGCGCCCAGTGAGAGTATTTTCAGGGGAAGAGCCCATGAGTGAGTGTGAAACTCCTTTATGTTTGTGGCTCCCAGTGTTTTAATACAATCATACTAGCCTACATTCAGCCTTTAGAAAATGTTAATACTTTTGACTGAATTCTTCTTTCCACCCACGCCCTGCCAGGTAAGTGAGAACTCATGCTTCATCTGTCTCTGGAGGCAAAGGCTTTTCTTCATTTCAGGCTATTTGGCTGTTCTTGGACCTGAATACCCTGATGTGTTCAAAGAAAGTTATGATTTTATAGATCATCTTGCTTTTTCTAGTTGCCAGAATGGAATCACCACTCTTTCAAGTTTTCTACATCCTAAAGAGAAACCACAAATCACCTTCCTTTTTTGACTTAAAAAAATCCAAATGTACAGAAAACTCAATAGAGAATTATCTCCCATTGTTCTCTATGCTTACATCAGATTGGCATTATCTCAAATGGTTGATTACACAATATATTGTCAGATAATTGAAAATATATAGTAAGCTATATATGAGTTTATTATTATTTGCAGCAAAGTCAGTTCTAGAAATTGACAAAATCATGCTTCCAAAAGTTTAAATAAATTATGCATAAGATTATATATTATAATATCAATATGCAATAATAAAATGTTGGAAACTTATCAAATGTTCATTCACAGGACATTGCTTTGATAAATGATGTTGCATTGATACTATGGAGTACTAAATAGCCATAAAAAATTTGGAGCATGATCTCTCTAAAATATTAGGGGAAAATTTAAAAGCAAGGTACAAAAACATCTATCTATGCTCACCAATGCAATACACAGATGAGTTTAGAGTCGTACTCCTGGAACCTGTGTAATTTTTATCAACCAATGTCACCATGATAAATTTAACAATGAATAAAAAAATTTTTAAAAAAGGAAAAAAAATCTATATAATAAAGTACCTTTTTATTTCCTAGAGCAGGGGAAGTAAGAATATGTACATATTTACTTGTTTATCAAGAAAACACCAGAGAGTTAGAAGATAAACAAATCAAAATAGCTACCTATAAGAGGTGGCAGGTAATATAGGATAGAGGTTTTGTGGGATGGAGACAGGACTTCTGTGAATTTCCTTTTTTTATAACTTTCAGTGTTGAACTACATATACTTCTATATTTTCAAAACACAAAATTAAATAAAAGTGATGCAAAGAAGTAATAGCAATCATCATAATAAAAAGGAATAGAATAATATACACAAACATTCCTAACGGTCTTTATCATAATATCTAAAATACAGAGAATCCAAAATTTTATTAATAAGAGAATGAAGGCTTAGGAAGTTTTATACAGTGGAATACAATTTAGTAATAAAAAGGTTCAATCTGTGATGTATGCAATGTTATAAATGATTTTAAAAAACAAAACATGCTAAGTATAATAAAAGAAGCCTAACACAAAAGAAACATACTAGAAATGGAGCTACCATATGACCCGGTACTACCCCTTCTGGGTATTTACCCCCCAAAATTGAAAACCTTAGTCTACAAAGACATATGTAGCTTAGTGTTTATTGCAGTGCTCTTCATGGTGGACAAGTCATACAAAAAACCAAAGTGCCCTTTGATAAATGACTGGATAATAAAGCTGTGATACATATGTACAATGGAATGTTACTCAGCTATAAGAAGAGACGAAATACAGCCATTTGTGAAAACAGGAATAGAACCCGAGATTGTTGTACTAAGGGAAATAAGCCAGACAGAAAACACCAAGAACGGTATGACTTCACTCATATGTGGAATATAAAACTGAAAGCAACAAGGAAACAAAATCTTATGGACACGATTAATAGCTTAGTGGTTACCTGAGGGAAAGTGGGGAGGGACTTGGGAGAGGAGGGAGGGGTAGACAAATATATGGTGATGGAAGGAGTACTGACTCTGGGTGGTGAACACATAATGCAACATATAGACGAGGTTTTATAGAATTGCACACCTGGAACCTATGTAATTTTTACTATCCAATGCCACCCCAATAAAATTAACAATAAAAAAAAGTACATACTATATTATTCCATTTATATAAAACTTAGGATAGGCAAAACAAATCCAATGTGACAGAAATCAGATTCACGGTCTATTGGGCTAGGGATTAGTAAGATTAACTTAAAAAAATGCATAATTCCTTAATTCATATACTCTCTTGCATGTGTTGAAATATATTGATCTTGGTCTTGGTAGTGGTAGTACAGTTGTCAAAACCTATTAAACTGTAAGTGTAAAATTGATGCATTTTATATCTTAGAATTTTACCCTAATAAACTGATTTTAAAGGCAAAAAGAAAGTGAAAGAGAAACAAAAGACAACATATTAGAGTAAAATCCCAATTATAAATTTTTTCAGAGAGAAAGGCTTATTTTGGTAAGATTACAACTGTTCTAAGTTTAGAAAATAAAGGCTCTCACCGTGCTTAAAAACTGCAGGTAACTTCTATGTCTCTCTGCATATTACAGAAATAATTTTCATTTGAACTAGTAGCATATACATTTGATGTTCTTTAAGATATACAATCAATATCCATGTATATATGAATAATATCATAACCATTTTGGACAGTGACAACAGAAGTAATTCTTTTGTTCCAATACAGAAATAAAAGATTTCAATTCCAATTATATCTAGGGTTTGGTACAAACTGTTTTCTTGTGCAAACTGATTTTACTTGGTTTTCTAATATTTTTATAAACACTGAGATAAGTGATATTACTATGAGATACCAGAAAATCCAAGACAGAGAAGTCAAGAAAAATATATCCTGGCATAAATCTTTGTCATGTGCTACATTAAGCTTTAGATAGTCATACATATTTTTAATATTTAAAATATAAAAATAAATCTTAAAACGTTCATGAGTATGTGTGTCCTTCATGACTATAAAAAAACATTACTGAATAATGAATGTTATATCCCCTTTCATTATTTATATTTTTCATCTGTCCATGTTTTGCTACTTAAACTTTTAGAAACTAAATTCAATAACTCAATTTTATTGATTTTACTTAGATTTTTCAAAGTACTTGGGGAAGCTCTTAGAGAAAGAGCATATTTCAGGAGACTGATACAATTCTCGATCACACCTTAAGAATTGATTCTCTATAATCTCACATGACTTTTTATTTTGCCTGTGAAGTTATTGATGAGATGCACATAAATTGTTAGAAAAGTATAATGTGGAGAGTCAGTGAACTTGTTTTCTTTTCTTTTCATTTCAATAGTTGAAGAAATATCTATTTACTTTTTTCCCCCGGAAATAGTACTTTTATTCTAAAGAGGCAGGTATTACTGACAATGTAAGTCATGATTACATTGTATTGCTTATTGGAAATTTTAACAATGTTTTTCTTCATAAATGTCTTTATAGTCTAATTTTCCTCCTACTCCTAGAGTTACAATTGCACCAGAAGTACAGTACTTCAAAATATTATATTCAGAGTCTTGTTCTCCATTTTTTTCTGACTGTAGCATACCTTTGACTACCTCAAGTTTTCAATTCCGCAAGAATTCTAAACTATTAATCTCCCCATCTACCATGCAAAATTATCTCCTAGGGTTTAAGGTGAAAGAGAGTCTTTATGTAATATTTACATTAAAATAAAGTAACACATAATCTCTTCTAGTTATATAATGAATTTGGGGGTGGAGCTGGCTGGTGGCTTGTCTAGTTGCCCAGTATTAATTTTAAGGCAGCAAGGAGTTATGTAATGTAATTCTTACTAAATGTGGGTCAGAGTCATCACTGTTACCTGTGAGAGGTTACCTGTGCTGAACCTGTGGGACCTATTTCATGTGGTATAAACAGAAGGGACTTTGAAGTCAGAAAACATGCATTCATGTGTGAGCTTTGACATTTTCTGCACTGTGTTCTCTAAAATTTAGTAAACTGTGAAAATCAAATGGGATAATATTTATAAATGTCCAAAGATTTTTATCTCAGCCGTAGATATTTCTTAACACATTTTATTTAGGTTTATTTCCTTGATTTATGTTTTAGTAGTTATTCTAACCTTCCCAAAGCCCCTATATTTGATTATGCATGCTTATTATGTAATATATGTGTGTATATATAATATGTGTGTATGTATGTGTATATATATATATATATATACACACATACATTGTGTGTATATATATATATATATATACACATACATACACACATAAATATACATATATATACTCCATATTTTTCACTCCATAGGATGCATTGTTTTTCCCCAAAAAAGTGGGCAGGAATATCTGTGCATCTTATGGAGCAAATATTTCATCACAGACCATAATGTGTATTACCTGACCTGTCAGTGGTAGTGACAGCTGTTAGAAAAGGAAGTGGTAGGCCCACAAAAACACCCTGGGGATGCTTAAATATCCCACTTTACTGCTGAATCTCAGGGTGTCTGTCAGTTGCCATTGGCCTCTGCCCATCACCTGGGACCTGGGAGAATGCAGAGAGCCACCTGAGACTCCCAGCTACAACCACTGACATGTTGGATCAGCTGAGGCTAATAACGGGTATGAGTGCACTTTGCCAATTGTCTTTGACACTGGGTGGGGTCTGTGCCAGTAGAACTGCCTCCACTGACAACCAGCTAACTGTCAAGGGAGAAGTGGGGGGAAGTGGAGCTTTCGGAAGGTTAGAGGTACTTTTTAATCCCTTAGTTCCTATTCTGTAATGCCCTGGTCTCACACCATCTCAGTGCCAGTCTGTGGTTCCAGAAAAACAGTCAGTTTATGCAGGAGACTGAGGTGGCTGGTGATGTGTAGGACAGTGAGGCTGCTGGTGCATGTTGGAGGGAATAGTGTGCTATTGGAAGGATCGGTAGGCGGGCGCAGGCCTTCCTTTAGCTACCCCACGTGCCTGCTCTGGCCTGTACCTGCTTGCCGTGCATGAGTGATTTCCCACCTGCAGACTACGTCCTGGAGGGCTTCTGAAAACACCTGCTTTATTAGTGCTTGACCAGTTTAGAGCACGTATTGGCAAAATTATGAAAAAGCTTTAAAGAAGTGAGGACTCATCTAGCTGTAATTCCTGGAGGTCTTAACAACCAGTGGCAACCTCTCGATGTTTCCATCAACAAACCATTTAAAGTCTTTATGCAAGTAGAGTGGAACAAATGGATGGCTACTGGTAATCATGATCTAACACCTCCTGGACGAATGAAGAGGCCCACTATCACTCAAGTTTGTGAATGGGTTAACACATCATGGCACTCAGTGAAGGATGCAACCGCTGCATGGTCATTCAGAAAATGTGGCGATAGCAATGCCTTAGAATTCAGGGGTAGGCAATTGTTTTGGCTCAGGGGCTGCTTTGTGGAAACAAAGGTTAGTGGAGGGCCACACCT
Source organism: Craseonycteris thonglongyai (assembly GCA_004027555.1). Lineage (NCBI taxonomy): Eukaryota > Metazoa > Chordata > Mammalia > Chiroptera > Craseonycteridae > Craseonycteris > Craseonycteris thonglongyai. The sequence continues at coordinate 7,027 of PVKE010027466.1, read as the reverse complement.
TTTAAAATGATTGCATTTATTAGTTAACTGCGCATTTCAGAAAAGATATAAATTTTATCATAAAAATCTGATGTCTTGGCGGGCCGCAAAAAAACCTGTAGTGGGCCACAGTTTGCCCACCCGTGCCTTAGATGGAACTGAAGATTGGATCATATATGAAGATAGTGAAGAAAGTGATATCAGTGATCATGAGCAACTGAGCGTCATAAATTCTGACACTAGCGATGATGAGTTCTTTGGAGTTTCCAGAAAACTAGAAGAGTGCTTGAACCTGAAAGTCTCTCCTCGTTTGTTAATGACAGTGATAATGGTTCTTAATACTGCTGTTGACTTTACATAGTTGAAATTTTATTAAATATATGAGTACACAATTTGGTTCAGAATTTTTTTTCTTGTTTTTCTCCTCTATACCTAGGTGCATCTTATGGTCAGGTGCACCTTATAGTGTGAAAAATATCTATATCTCCTAATATATTATATTTTTCTAATTCCTAATTATGACTTAGCAACATATATAAGGGTATATATGTATGTATAGAGATAGATAGATTAGAACATTTTCTTATTATATGGTATTTGTACTTCATGTGAAGTAGTAAACTCAAAAAAGGAGAGTACATTACATAAAAATTAGGCAAAAGAAGAAACAATAAAAATTAGAGCAGAAATAAATGAAATTAAAAACAGAAAAGTAGAAAATATCAATGAAACAAAAAGGTAGTTCTTCGAAAAGATCAATAAAATCTGTAAGAGTCAAGCTAGACTAAGAAAAAAAAAGAGAGAACAGAAAATTTTAATATAAAAAATGAAAGAGGGGCTATTACTGATCCTATGGATGATAAAATTATAATAAAGAAATATTATGAATAACTCCATGCCCAAATTTAGAGCATGGAGTTAGAGATGAAACAATAGAGCGATTGGCTTTAGGTGAGAAAATTATATCTGAATTTTTATTTGCATCTTAATATTGCGTGCTCAAAAAATTCTTTTTTTAGCATGGGTTTTAAAATGGTTGATCTTCAGAGATATTAAAAAAATATATTGATTTAGCTGTTTTCCTATTTGAGGTACCAAATGTTGCACCCCCACAAGCAGTTGTTCTTTTATGTTTTTTGTTGTTTTTTAAACTGTTAAATTTGTTGGGGTGACATTGATCAGTGAAAATTACATAGGTTCCACATATACAATTCTATAGCACCTTGTCTATGTGTTATAAAATGTGTTCACCATCCAGAGTCAGCTTTCTTTCCATCACCATGTATTTAGCTCCCCCTCCTTCCTCTCCTCTCCCATCCCCCTCCCCCTTTACCCTCATGTAACCACTAAACTATTGACTATGTCCATGAGGTTTTGTTTCCTTGTTGCTTTCAGTTTCATATTCCACATAGGAGTGAAGTCATATGGTTCTTAGATTTTTCTGCCTGGCTTATTTTGCTTAACACAGCAGTCTCAGGGTCTATCCATGTTGTTGCAAATGGCGGTATTTCATCTCTTCTTGTGGCCGAGTTATATTCCATTGTATATAGGGTACCACAGCTTTTTTTTTTTTAAATTTTTTTTTTAATTAATTAATTTATTTTTATTTTTGACAGAGAGAGAGAGATACAGAGACAGAGAGAGAACTAAATTGGGAGAGCTCCCAGTTCAGCATATGGTTCCGAACGAGCCAGGGCCAGGATTCGATCCCCGTTCCCCGGCGCTGCAAAGTGAGCACTTAACCCACTGAGCCATCCCGGCTTCCCCACCACAGCTTGACTGAATTTTGATGTCAAAGCCAATGTTTGGGCTGTCCTACTGAAAACCTAGGTTTATGTTCATGTCTAATAATATATTGTATGTTTAAAATTGGGTTGGAAAACACATCCTCACTCATGTAATAAACACTTATATCTGATTTTCAAACTAAAACTCATTTTCTACCAAAATGTAAGCTTTGCTTTTCATGAAGACTTTTCTCACTCTTAAAAGAGTTAATCACCCACCACTAATTATTTAATGCTAACTTTTGTTCTTAGATCCATTTTTATATGTAACAGCTGCATGGTTCTATATTTATCTTTCTCATCAGACTCTGACTTCATTAAGGTAAAAATTAATACACTGGAGAAATTCAATATATTATTATTGAGAAAACTATAAACTGAGGAAACTATATTTGGGGATTACTTTCTTAGTACTGAATCAAAGAAGTCTGCTTAACCCTTGGTATACAGAGACATTTTAGAAGATGTATAGACTCTTATAACAGAAACAAAGCAAAATATGTATCAGCTTTGTAAATAAAATACAAAAATTCCCTAATATGGAAGAACAATGGATAAGGGCAGAAAATTCCATTTTGTAACTTTGAGGAACCAAAATACTTAATAATCTGTCATAGGCAAAATGAATCCTTACTCAATTTACCTTGCAATTTCCTGACAGAAGGTAATGCTGGCTATCATATCATGTAGTAATCCCCTCATGTGCTCTAGTCTGTCAACTGAAAAAGATTCAATTGATTATGACAGATGGGCACGAAGTCTGTCACAGTTCTGATGGATTGAGGAGGGAAAAGACTGATAAATGCCCAGAGGCAGGTTATGTCTTATGATTATTTTTGTGAAGTCGGTCATGTGTGTATTTACTATAATTTACTCTAGGAAAATTATTATTTCCTACTAATTGACTTATATTTCAGCTTATTTTTTTTACTTAAAATGTCAATGATAATTTTATGCCTGAAATGATTATGTATCGCAATGAACACCCATAACAGAATCAACATTATAGTCTTCACTTTAAAAACTATTTATATTCTAAGATGTATCTCTGTTTTATGAATATCTATATTAGATGTCTTTTGTGTGTAAATATAAAAAAATAAGCTTAGATTATAATTATATCCATTCAAAATTATCTTAATATTTTATATTAATCCTATACCACACCTTAAAAAATAATTTCCACAAAACTTTTATTTTAACAAATCATGGGCTATTTTGCTGTTTGTGACATGAGCCAGACAGTTGCTGTGGCGTCATCAAAGCAGGGAACAAGAAGACAGCTAGAGCTGGAAAGGCCACCAAGTGTGGCCAGACAGCTCAGAGGCTAAATGAATATCATCCCCAATACCTACCACCCCAATCTTAATCATGGTGGAAGAATGGTCCAAAAACTGTGTGTCTCAATTGGCCATTTAAGTTTAACAGTAAAAGACTGGTTAATAACAGTGCATTGTAACACCTTCAGAAGTGAAGGAGAATGTTTTGTGGACCATTTGGTTTCCTTTTGTGGTTGTTTATACCGTAAGTTATTCATTTTTTAAATCAGTGCCTTTTTAATGGAAACATGATCAAAAATCTGTCACAGAATTTTGAGACCCATTATAACAAAGTTTAATGAGGAAAAAGAAATCACTGTTAAATTGCAGTTATAATTTATATATAAATATTTATATGTAAGTATAAGTATTTATGTATAAATTATAAATAAATAAATAAATAAAATATATATAATGCAAATTCCATTTTCACAGCTGACTAAATCTCTTAAATTCTAGAGGTGAATCAGAGGAATGTTTTTACATTAGTCAAATTATTTTAGAAATGAAGAAAATTTTAGTAATCTAGTTGTAGTCCCATCAATCTAACTTTTAGCAATCATAATGAAAATATATTTTCACTCTACCCATACCTCAGTGGAAAGTGAGCATTTATTTAGCATGGCAAAATACAAAGCCTAGTGCCTGCAGTGGCATTTAGCAGCTGTCAATATAAAGAAATTATGTGAGGCATTCAGTTGTCAACTATTTTTTTAAATTTTCAATGAATGACCTTGACTGAATATTATCAACTTTTCAACATCTTTGATAAAACTACACAGTTTGTCTTCTAGCATTTTTTACTACATTATATTGTTAAACTTCCTACTGTTGATTCAACTTGCAAGCCTTAGAATAAATCCTGAAAATCAATTGATAAGTTCATGGATTCCATTTGCTTTCATTTCATAAATAATCATAAGATTTTATTAATTTTATTTTGCTTAATTAAATTTATTACATTGTTACTAAATATTGTCATTAAGGTTAATAAAGTCAATTAGGAAGAGTATATGTTTTTGTAGTCTTGAATGTTTTCAATTATGTTGGGTTTAACTGCTAGTTAAAAATTAAGTAGAACTCATCTGTAAAATCAGATAGTAAGTTTGCTTTTAAAAGAACAGACTTCACAATTTCTTTGATAGTAATTGATGTATCAAACTCTTTGCCCTTCTTGTATTTATTTTGGCAGTTTATCACTAAAAATCATCTGTTTCCTCCAGATTTTTAAATTTTTTACCCTGGAGTTTACAGGCAATATTCTCTTAAAAATCTATTAGCTTTTTTATGACCATGGATAAATTTATTTTCATCCCTAAATTTCAAAGCTATATTTTGATTACATGCATAAACGAGCATTTCATTTATTTATCCTTCCTGATATTTTCTTGTTTTCTATCTGATTAAATGTTAGCCTTCTTTAAACTTTATAATTTATTTTACTTTATTATTATTTCTTAAAATATTGTGTAATATCTTAAAATAAATATTAAGATTCAAATCTATGGTGATGGAAGAAGAACTGATTCTAGGTGGTGAACACACAATGCAACCCAGAGATGATGTGTGATATAATAGAATTTTATACTTGAAACCTACATAATTTAATTTCAGTGTCACCTCAACAAAATAATAATACATTTTTTTAAATATTCTTGTTAATGATATAATAGTATATAAACTAGTCAAAGTGTTATGATGGATTCACTCTTATCTATCACTACTTACTATAATTTTCCTTTAATAAAAAATGACTTCATATAGCAGAATAAGTCTGCAATAAAGATGAAAACTTACTGTTTTGGGTTAAATGTATCCACCCCCCCACCACTCCCAAAAGAAATATGATGACATTTCTAACTTAGGTATCCATGAATGTGACTCTACTCAGAAATGCAATCTTTGCAGATTTAATTAAGATGAGGTCATTATGGTTGCTTAATTCAATATGATGAATTCTTGTTAAGAAGAGGAAAACACTATATGAATATAGACACAGAGGGAAGATGCCCCATGAACATGGAAGCAGAGATTGAGATGTTGTAGCTGAAAACTAAGGATCACCAAAGATTATTGCCAAACCTATAGGAAGAGGTAAAGAAAGATTGGCTCCTACATGTATCAGAGGGGGTGTGACCTGATAACTTGCTTTTGGATGTCTAACCTCTAGAATTGTGGAACAATAAATTTCTATTGTACCAGTTTCTCAAGTACCAGTTTCTGGTTCTTTGTTACAACAGCCCTGGAAAACTAATACACCTACCCAACACAAACACTGCTTTACACAGACTTTTCAATTCTTACTTTCTAATTGACACTATCAGGCTATTGCTCTTTCAGTCCAGCTATTATAATTTGAGAAACATATTGATTTGTGTCATTTTAAATGGGCTCTCAGAGGAAAGATCCTTATCAGAAATGAGATACCTCTTCTTGCCTCTGTAAGTTACAGGAAATAAGGAGGATTTACCTGCCTCTTTCTTGGGAATCAGAATAGTGAGACATTCTTCCATGATGTATTTCAAGCTTTTTCTGTCTTCTGGTTTATCTGCATAAATTACCTTAATGTATATGTTGACTTGAGGCCATTCCCCCGTTTCAGTAAAGATAAAAAATTCATACCCTTTTTGTTTGATTTGGTCATACCTTTGACATCTATATGGAAATTTCATGTTTCCATAATCTTACACTTTCATTAAAAGTAAGTTTTTTCTTAAAGATTTATTTTGTTACTTGAGAGAAGGTGTGTGTGTGTGTGTGTGTGTGTGTGGAACTGAATTGGGGGCCTCCTGCATGGGAGGTGAGAACCTTCCTGCCATCCTAGTGGTTTCCAGTTGTGCCACAGTTCAGCATATAGGTTTGCAAGAGCTGGGACTGGGACTCAATTCCTGAACCTATCAGTTGCAAGGCAGGTGCTCAACCCTTAAAAGTAAGTTTTTGATAAGAGGAATTATGTTTTTTTAACTTATTAACTTTTACATCTAAAAAAGAACTTGGAACATTAATATAAAAATGTATTAAAAGATTGAATACTATCCATTTCTTCAGTCATCAAATGACAAAGAAGTGAAAAAAAATTCCCAATGGTATATACTATTTGATAATATTTGACAGTATTTCATGTGACCTTACATTATTATACAAAAACATATGGGAACAGAACATTTGAGATATGATGTCCAGCGTAAAGAAAATGAATTTTCTAGCACGTTAGCTATTTTTAAAAGATGCTTTCTTGTTTGTTTCTGAGAATAGTATATATAATGTAATTGATATTTTCATAATTTCTGAATTTTTTACCTAGGAGTTTTTACCAAAGTAATAGCAGTTGTATTACTATTGAGAAATAGAATTTAGAATTTAAGTTCCATTTCTATTAATCTTAGTGCATTAGTGTTTTCCAGTCAATTAAACAGGACAGCACCATATTTACCCATGACTAATGTGAAAACAGCATTTAGTTTTTTATTTCTTGATGGATGAATGATAGCAATCCATGAACCCCACTGAGCCTACGTACAGAATCAAAATCAATCACTCAAACTACCTTTTACCCATTACCTACCTAATAGCTAGAAAGTCCATTTTAATAGCTAGTCATTAGAGACTTGCCTTGGAATAGAATAAAGAATACCTACTCAGGCAAAATGGCATTTGCCTTTAATAATTATTTTCTTTTCCTGTTATCATTTTACCTAAGGACTTATAAAAAAAAATCTAAGTGTAATTAACACTCCTTAAAAAGTATTATACCTGATAATATTTTATCAGGGACTATAACTTTTGTGATTGCTTGTTCAACTTTCAAAAATGAAATTATGAAGGAAAACAAACTAAAAGAATACATATGTTAGGTCTTCCAAGAGTATTAATGAGAAGCTGGAGGAAAAAAAAATATGTACCCACATGTTCATCGCAGCACTGGTCACAGTGGCCAGAACA
>PVKE010027465.1:0-21589 GCA_004027555.1 Craseonycteris thonglongyai | reverse complement strand
TCCTTCCTTCCTTCCTTCCTTCCTTCCTTCCTTCCTCTCTCTCTCTTTCTTTCTTTCTTCCTCTCTCTCTCTCTTTCTTTCTTTTTCTTGCTCTCTCTCTCTCTCTTTTTCTTTCTCTCGCTTTCTGTCTTTTTTTTTTCTTCAGGTCAATGAAATGTTATCAACACTCCTCCACTGGAAAATGTTTGTGGTTGCAGCTAAGTGTGCCTGCCACAACTGCTGACAGAGGATTCCAAAAATCATAGGACGCAAGAGTCAAATCAAGCCCCTTAGCAAAAACTCCTCTAGCTTTTTCCACTTCATTTAGGGTGTGTACACTGGGCAGCTTCATTAGAATCCCTGCTTTCACTCCTACTCAGACGAAGGCTTTTGTTTTTTCCTAATGAATCACATCTGGTGTGTTTTAAAATGGCATCTGTTCTGAACTGAATGTTTATGTTCCCCCAATATTCATATGTTGAAGCCCTAACCCCAAATGTGATGGTATTTGGGAAGTAATTTGGGGCCCTTGGGAAGTAATTAGGTTTAGATGAGGTCATGATGGGATTCGTGTTCTTATAAGAAGAGGAAGTGAGACCACAGCCTTTCTTTCCTCCAGGTGAGGACACAGGGAGAGGGCGAGAAGGCGCCTGTCTGCAAGTCAGGAAGAGGACTCGCACCAGAACTGATTCCACTGGCACCCTGATACTGGACGTTCCAGCCTGCAAACCATCAGAAATAAATGTCTGTTGTTCAGGCTGCCCAGACTATGGTGTTTTGTTATAGCAGCCTGGGGTGACTAAGTATCTTAATCAAAGAACAGTATTGTGTTTGCTATGGAAATCGAAAAGCATACATTAGTGTCCTAACTGCTTATGTCTTCTCCCACCATCCAAGGAGCTGGAGAAAAGGATTTTAAGCAAGGGAGTTACATAAGCAAATGTACCAAAGAATATTGATCTCCCATGATTAATCAACATCTAATGTAGTTACCTTTTAATCATCTACCTGAAATCTATGATACCCCAAACATCATGGACACAGGGAATTTTAGCACTGGAAGGGGTGTAATCCAGGGGTGTCCACCTTGTGGCTTCTGTGGGCCACACTGGAAGAGTTGTCTCGGGCCACACCTAAAACACACTAATACTAACCATAGCTGATGAGCTAAAAAAAAAAAAGCAAAAATGTCTCATAATGTTTTAAGAAAGTTTACAAACTTGTGTTGGGCCACATTCAAAGCCGTTCTGGGCCACATGTGGGCTGTGGGCTGTGGGTTATACAAGTTTGATGTAATCTGACTACATTACTTTATAGATAGGGAAACTGAGGTCCAGAGAGTTGAAGCAACAGGTACAAAGTCTGATAGCTCCATAAGGACAGAAGTAAAAATAATACCTAAGTCTTGTAATCCCTGCTGAAAAGTGGCCATCCACCACAAGGGACTAAACATACCAAGTTCTACACATGTGCCTCCAGCCCGTTTGCTCCACAGCCGCCGAAGCCCTGGACAACCATCATTAGGGAAGTGAGGCTGCCTCTCACCCCCTGATCTTCTGTATCTAACTGTGTCCTCCCCTGAGCCATTTTCCACCGGCAGCCAAAGGAATCTCCTTAAAGCACACCACACCTTCACTTAAACTTTACCCTCGATAATGACTCCCTCCTGTTCGTACGATAACAATCGAAACTTTGAGCATGTCCTTTCAGGCTCGATATGGTCTGGTTCCTGTTGACTGCTCTAGTCTCATGACCTACCATCTCTCTATCAGCCACACTTGCCTTCAAAGCAGTATGCTTCATCCTGCCGCGAGACCCTGCCACAGTCTGTGCCCCTGCCGCAACCCTTTCACTTGTCTTTTAATCTGGTTAACCTGCTCCCTCCTTCCATACCTCACTTCCCTAAAGAGTCCCTCCTTGATCTTTCATGACTAAGTCTCGGTGAAATGCCCTCCTAGTAGCACATTCCTCCCACTTTCAAAGCTTTTTTTTTTTATGTCCCCTAGTTGTTATATGCTTGTTACTGTGGTTATTAATGTCTGCCTCCTCCACTGGGCTGTAAGTCACCAGAACCAAGCCTGGCTTGTTCACCATTTTACCCTCTCACCACCAACATAGTGCAAGTGTGGGAGATAAGTGAAAGAGTAAATAAGAAAAAGAATTTAAACATACATGTGAGGCCCTTGAGGACCTTAGAGGCTAGACATGTCTTCCAAATCACCTGTACAATGGGAAACTATTCAGCGACCAATGCTACTTAACACAGACCTTCCTAGAAGGAGGGAGATGACCCGATACCTTTCTTCTCTCAGAAGCATGCTTTGCTTCTTTTAAGACCACATCAGATAAAATATAATAACATTTCAAAGTCTACTCAGTTCTCTCACTGTTCTGCCAACAACATAAGACCTTCAGTCAAACACAAGCTCCCAAATGAATACAAAAGCTCCAGGTCTCAATGGTAATTTTGCTCCTTACTGTAGTTTCCCAGGAGCCCATAAATCAAACCCTTCATTATATAACACAGAGATAATCCTCCCTTCATACCATCCCTGTTTTCAGACACATTCTTCATGACTGTCTCCAGCAGCCAGCTCATTTCTCATTTCAGACACACCTCCCCTTCCCTGAGGGGACAGCATGCACATGGCCGGCCTATTTCCGCAATCTGATGGTAATTTAAATTAAATTTCTGCCTCCATTGCTGCTTGTACGAGGGAAAGAGACCATCATGGAGGAATACAGCCAAACGTAACGCGGCAATGTGGTAGAGACACATGGGGACAAAGCCGGGATCAACCAGAAAGAAGAAGGATTCTGCTATGGCAAAGACAGAGGGGCAAACCGAGTGTGGTCAACAGCTCTGAGAAAGGCCCTCAGAAACATCATCACAAGCAAACTTTGTTTTCCATGTGAAGGCAAAACAGCATGAAATGCTGACCATAAAGAAAGAGAATTTACAATTTTTTAAAGCCAAAGTTTTTTCAGCTAAATCTAACATTCAAATTGGTGCAAACCAAGCCATGTTAATATGCTTTCCCTCTTCTATCTCCTCTGTGGTGCTGACAGTTAGACAGGTGGCTGGTGAGATGTCATCAGTGAGCACAGACATCTTACTCAACTGTAGTCACCTCTGTTAGCTATAGGTAAACCAGCTGCCTTTTGGGTTACTAGCAAATTTTTTTGGTTTTGAAGATGTATTTTATTGTTTTGAGAGAAGGTGAGAGAGACAGAGAGAAGTAGGGAGAGACCCAGAGCAGTCTCCATGGTTGAACATCATTATTTTTTGGACATAGTTTCACTCTACACAGGTAGATGTGGGGCCACACTGGGTGGGAACCAAACTGGGGGCTTCCCGCATGGGAAGCGAGAACCATCGCCACCATCTTGGCAGTTACCACTTGCACCGCAGTTTAGCATGTGGGCTACATGGGCCGAGGCTGGGATTCAATCCACGGACCTCGTGGTTGCGAGGCAAGAAGGTGCTCAACCTGTTGAGCTATCCCAGCATCCCCACTAGCAAATTTTTAAAAGCCTTCTTTTCTTAAGTTATTAGCATGATTAAGCTGTGGAGATCATTGGGTCCCTTTTGGGGTCCACTCAGCACCTCTTATTTAGTTTTCCGCTGTCTTTGAAGCTCATAGTCCAGAAAAGGCATTTTTAGACCACAGCCTATTTGCTTTCTCCAAGTGGGATAAGCTGAACACAGAAGGGAAAGGACAGCTAAAGGTGGAGGGACTGCATGGTGGGTGCCCTGCCTCGCTTGCCCAGGTGAGGCTCCTATACTGGAGGGCGAGTGGAGAAGAATTCCACCTAGGTCCGCAGTGGGTGAATAGGCCCCATTCTAGTACCTACATCGCTGGATCTCTCCAAAGCCGATTTCTTATTTTCTTCATGGTATTGAAAATAAAGAACTAAAAGCACACTTACTTTGCAATGTAATCGCCAGAACACATTCCAGGGTGAGACACAAATGATGTATGTACTGGTAGTCCACTGTGTTTAAATGGCCAGGAATACACTCCTTTCCATTAAAAGGATCAACCAGAGATGAAGGTGAGTGACAACTCCTTACACACGCCTGTCCTTCCATAACCACATGGTGGGTACCAGGGGCAGTGGTCTGCACTCAGTAAATGCCAGTTACATGCAAAGAAATTGAGACGTCAAAAGGGGGATGGGTTCATTTTAACAGAAAATTTTCGTTCCTGCCATTATCCTGAGAGATTCCTGAAGCACAGACTGAGTTAGATGCATAAGCACTGGCACGAGCCATTCCACATCTGTAGAAATTATGTGTTCATTCCCCACTGCTTATATCATCTTATCTTCAGGCTGATTTATTTTATTAGCTTGTAAAAGCCTGGCATTGTGTTCACTTATCCTGCTTTGTATACCACGAGGTCTCTTCAGGTAGTCCTTGGCTTTGCCTTTGGGTTTTTTTTGGGTTTTCCTTTAAAAATGAGGAAACATAAATATGTGTATAGAGGAAGACAGACATTCTTAAAATGTTGCCAAGACAAATCCAATTCAGGTTTACAGTAACGTTCTAAAGACAGCATGAAACATACGAACAATGAAGTGGCCACTCACTCGTTTATCAACAAATGTTCATTGGATGCACTCTGTGCCAGATATCATCCCAGATATTGGGAATAGAGCAGAAAAACAAAACTAAAAGTTACATTCTGGTGTGGACAGATACAAATAAACAGAAAACATGTTCAATGGCAGGTGATGCTAAATACTATGAAGCAAACAATCAGGTAAGAAGAGTAGGGTGGGAAATGGAAATGCCGTTTCACATAAGGAGACAGGAAGGGCCTGTCTAAAAACATCTGAGCAGATACCAGAAGGAAAAGGAGGAAGTCAGTCCCATGAGCATTTAAAAGAGCTTTCCACATACAAGCAGCAAGGCCCTGGAGTGTTGAGTATGGTAAGTGACATGACTTGATCATGCTGGGCCTGGAGGCCACGAGGAAGATGTGGCAAATGCCACTGAGTGAGCAGGGAGACAGCGTGTGACTTCGGTGGAAAAGAAACCTTCCATCTGCTGTGCTGAGAGGGAGTAACGGAGGGTCAAGGGCAGACCCGGGAAGCCCAGGTGGGAATCATCCCACCGCTACGGGAAATGACGGGGGCTTGGTCAAGGTGGGTCAGCTGGAGGGGATAATGCTGTGGTTCTGGCTATAGCTCAAAGCAGAGCTGATGGTGGTGTTATGAACCAGCCACCCACTGATTTTGCAACTGCTTGGATCCCCATCAAGCTTTGCAGAATAAAATCAACAGCTGGGCATTTTGTTAAAGGCACCTATTAATTATTATTTACAGAAGTGGCCCATGTAAAAACAAACTTGTTCCCTCTAAAAAGGCATTCAACTTCATAACCCTCTTGTTGCGAGCAACACATAAACATCATCTTTATTTCCCCTTCCCTGGGATCATGTACCCTTAATGAGTTACAAAATTTACATTTGAAAAAATACATTCAACAAATCTTGATTGAGAGCTGGATACATACCAGGCACTTCCTTGCACCTCAGGGAGTAAGCAATACCTAAAATAGACAATATCTCTAGGTCCTGGGTTATTTTATATCAACAGTAATTAAGTGCTTACTTAATTTACCAGGCATTGTGCCATCGCCCTCCTTACATTACCATATTGAATCCTTATAGCAACTCTATTATCTGCATTTTCCAGCCAAGTGAACCATAACACAGAGAGGTTGAATATGTTGTCCAAGGTCACGCAGCTAGGAAGTGGTAAAGCTAGAATTCAAAACACCAGAACCAGAACTGTTAGTTTCTACCTTATCCTGGATTTAAGGTACAATCCAGAACATAGGTCCCGAAACTTGTATTCTTACTTGTCCTCAGTCACTTTGGGCAGGACATTTGACTTACCTCAGCTATTCAAATGCCACATCTACAAAATAAAATGTATTCAACTAGATAACCTTTAAAGTCCCTTGTGGGTCTAAAAATTCTAGAGATCTTGCTCTAAAACCCAATGTCCCTAAACCCTAGACTCTCACTCTAAGGAGAGCGCAGATGCAAAGCCCAGCTGCCATACAGTATAATTTCTCAAGCTCAGCTTTTGCATTACATGAAGCACTTCCCTAGGTGAACCTTTGGGTTGACCAGGTAGAAGAAAATAAGGCAATTTCAATGATCCTCTAAGGGAGAAAAAAAATAGCTGAATCTATAGAAAAATTTCTTTCTTTCAGAACTGATCAACAATCTAGAATTACTTTCTTATAGAAATGAGGACACCAATCCTGGGTGCAGATAAAATGTCCCTTCTCTGTGCTTGGTTCACTTGTAACAAAATCAAGAACAATTCCCACTTGTCTGCAGATAATGAGCCTTAAGTTTCACTTCCTTCAGTATTTTTGTGCCTGACACAAGGTAGAGCTCAATGAATACCAGTTTATTGAATTAGTGCATGAATGATTCAATGACTGCACTAAAGAACAAACAAATGAACTCATTAATTCTATAGTAATAAATATATCCTTGGATAAAATTTATATAGACCTAGCCAGCAAAAGCATCACTGTCCTCTGCCAAGTAAAGGCAAAGAAATCACTTTAGATTTATTGATTTTAGTGTTCCTAGAAGATTCCAATTTTAGAAATGGATATTTTGAGGTGTATGGGGAGTTTTAAAAAAAATCTCATTTTTAGAATCTTAAGAGCAAAAGGTCAGTCTGCTCATTAGGGAACCACAATAAACACCTAAAAATAAAGTTTCCTGCAGGGTTTCTAAGGAATTAACAAAAAACTGGTATTTTGACCTCTGAAGAAAAGCCCATGACTCAATTTCAAATGTTTCATCATCAATACTGGCCATGAATGTTGCTTATAGAGAAACCACCTGCTTATTATACTGCATCTACTCTCTGCATTAAATGGTCCACACATAAAACTGAACAGATAGATGCACACAAAAAAAGAGAAAGAAAAGAAAAAAGAAAAACTGGTTCACCTTAATACACCACATACAAAACACAAAAATAAATGCAAAATAGATTAAAGACAAATGTAAGACTCAAACCCATAAAACTCCTAGAAGAAAACATAGGCAATAAACTCCCTGATGTTGCTCTTAGTGATTTTTTTTTTCTGAACTATCTCTTTGAGCAAGAGAAACAAAAGAAAAAGTAAACAAACACATCAAACTAAAAAGTTTATGCACAGCAAAGGAGACCATCAACAAAACAAAGACAGCCTGTGGAATGGGAGAAGATATTCACCAATGATGCATCTGATAAGGAGTTAATATCCAAAATTTATTTTTAAAAAATCATAAAACTCAACACCAAAAACCCAAACAATCCAAATAAAACATGGGCAGAAGACCTGAATACACAGTTCGCCAAAGAGGACACACACGGCCACTGACATATGAGAAGAGCTTAGCCTCACTAATCATCAGAGAAATGCAAGCCACAATGAGATATCACTTCACACCTGTCAGAATGGCCATCATCGATAAATCAATAAACAACAAGTGCTGGTGAGGATGTGAAGAAAAAGGAACCCTGGCATACTGCTGGTGGAGCTGCAAATTGGTGCAGTTTCTATGGAAAACAGTTTGGAGATTTCTCAAAGAATTAAAATAGAGCTGCCATCTGACCCAGCAATTCCACTTCTGGATATTTATCCAAAATCCAAAATACTAATTTGAGAAGAATACCCCTATGGTCATTGCAGCATTATTTACAATGGCCAAAATATGAAAGCAACCACATAGAATCAGCAAGCGTCCATCAACAGACAACTGGATAAAGAAGTGGTACATATATATACAGTGGAATATTACTGGGCCATAAAAAAGGAATGAAATCTTACCATTTGTGCCAACATGGATGAACCTAGATAGTATTCTGCCAAATGAAATAAGTCAGAGAAAGACAAAGACCTTATGATTTCATTTATATATGGAATCTAAAGAACAAAATAAATGAACAAACAAAACAAAAACAGACTCATAGATACAGAGAATCTAATGGTCACCAAAGGGGAGAGTGTTAGAGAATTAGGTGAAAAAGGTGAAGGGATTAAATACAAATTGGTAGTTACAAAATAGTCACAGGGATGTAAAGTACAGCCTAGGGAATATCGTCAATAATGTTGCAACAACTATGCATGGTGTAATGGCCATACTAAATTAATGGCAGGGGGCGGGGGATCACTGCATAAATTATACAAATGTCCAACCACTATGCAAAAAAACCCCACAAAAACAAACCTAATACAAAATAATATTAGGGAAGCTGGGATGGCTCAGTGGGTTGGGTGCTCACTTTGCAACCCCTGGGACCGGGGATTGAATCCCGGCCCCGGCCTGTGTGGACCCATATGCTTGGCTGGGGAGTGCCCCCAGTTCGGTTCTCACCGGGGTGAGACTCCCGGCCCAGTTCCTGAACAGTGCAGCCCCGCACCCACCTGTGGAATAAAACTATGTGGAAAAACCAATGATGTGCCACTGTAGGGGCTGCTCTGGGCCCTCCCCCTTCTCTCTCTCTGTATCTCTCTCTCTCTCTCTCTGTCAAAAACAATAAAAATAATTTTTAAAATAAAAATAAATAATATTAAATGCCAACTGTAACTGAAAAACTAAATACTTTTTTAAATGGCCCATTCATAGCAGTGTAAGTTAGACAGCAGGTGGAGAAAGACATACAAAGCACAGGAATTCTCCTTGGACCCTTCATTTTGAAATACTTCAGAAGTTGCCCAAGAATTTAAGTATCAATCAAGTAATGTAAAAAGTTTATGCACAGGAAATGTCAAGGGAAGAAGTCAACGTGCCACCTTTTCTTCACAGAGAGCGAGCATCAGACAAAACTGAGGGTGTCAGAAAAAAAGAAAAACAACTTCTGCTCTTGAAACCAGAAAAACGAGGGCTGTCCGGAAAGTATCCAGCCATGTAACTTGAAAAATAGAGACATTTATGGATGGATTTTTTTCCAGACAGCCCTCATATATAACCAGATCAAAGATGAGTCTTGATGCAATTACATAAGTCATTTAGAAAAAAACTTCGTTAGCTGGGAATGGAAGCCTGAATGAAACTCCTTAACCAAGATTATTTACATAATTTACAGGTAGACAGATCCGCTACATTCTAGAAAAAAAAAAAAGGTCACAAGAAAAATCATTTATGAATAATCATTTTCTAGTGACTTTTTACTGCAAATAATCTAAGTCAAAATAAAATTAATGATAAACTACAAAATGTTAAAGGCAATTGAGATGCAAACTTTGTCAACAACAAATTTATTCTTTGAATTCACAAATGTTTCTTTTTTAAGCATGAATAATGCAGAAGGAATACCTTCTTGACATATAAACGTAAAAGCTGCACACACTGTTATTTAAGTAAAGCATATGTGATAGAGGCAAAACTTTCCCTCTCCACTCATTTTAACAGCCTATTCAAATCTGCATTTGTTAACAATTTGGTTTTTGTGTGCTTTTCTTTGGTGTGTATGAATGCAAGCAAAACAAAATAGCACATGAATCTAAACTACAAAAATGGCAATTTAATACTATTCACATTAAAAGAGCAAGTATCCACACACTTTTTTGCTTCAACCTCACTACTTGTTCTGGGGTATGAGGGTGGTCGTTGCTTGTAACTGGGAAATACTAAAAACAACAAAAGCACCCCTAAGTGGAGAATCATGTTAAAATCGTGGAGAATTGCATTAAAATAAACCATGACTCATTTGTTTTACACACTAATGAGCAGTAGTTAAAACAATGAGACATAGCTTTCACTAGGTGAATGGATAAGTAAACTGTGCTACATCCATACAATGGAATATTACTTCAGTGATATAAAATACAGTGAGTTCTCAAACTACGTGGAGAAACTTTAATGCATACAATTAAATTAAAGAAACCACTCTGAAAAGCCTGCATAACTTGTTTATTTCAGTCATTTGAATTACTAAAGTAATACAATACAAAGCTTATCATAACAGATAGAATATCTAAGCAGGGATTCTTAATCTATAAGGAGTCTATAGATACATTTAGGACATTAATGAGCGTAGATAGGAAGAAAATACTCCTTTAATTTCACTAAGAACTGAAATTTAGCATTTCTTTCCACTATAAATGGAGGCCACAGATCACAGGAGCATTTAGCAGACCTTTGAGTTTGTGACCACAGAAATCACTGTGGCGGTTAGTGTGGGTATTTCAAAATATCATTAACTGTACTTCTATCTCATGGAAGATATATTAGTTATTAGAGTTGTCAGATTTTGTTCCTTCATTGCACTGATTAAGTAGCACATATGTAACACTGACTACAAATTTGTTTTAAAATATTTGGGTAACTATATTTCAATATAGCTGGGTTTTATTGTAATCACACGTATTTTACTTTAAGCACATATAAACAGTCTTCTAGGGGAAGGGGTGTTCATAGGTTTTACCAGATGCCAAAAGTTAAGAACCCCTGGAACCAGTTCAACCTCTCCCATAGTTCCATTCTCCCAACCTAACCACTATCCACAATGCAGTACGTTCTCCCATGCTGATTCCTTTGCATGGAAAAACATAGTCATAAACATCTAGGAGCATCATTTATATTGGCTGTGTTCTGTAATTGTATTTCATACTTATATTTCATAATAGATATAATAGATTTACGAGCCTATATAACTCAGATATTCATGCTGTTTTCAGCTTTTTGGCTGTTGTTTTAAAATGCTGTAATAACACACCTTGTGTATGTCTCTTCATATACTGGTATTTCTTTCTTTTCAATTTCATGATCAGTTCTATTTCTGGAACACAGGTGCCAACAATCACCCTCAAATTTAACCGTAAAGCTGACTCTGTATTATGAGATCAACGGGCCAGGTTCTGAGTGCTTTCTGTCAGTTAATTCATTTTCATCCTTACAACTCTCAGGCGGGGTGCTGTTAGAATTTCAGTTCACAAGTGAGGAAACTGAGGTAAAAGTTCAGTCTCTAAACTTCCCCAAGTTTGTAATTCTGATGACAAATTCAAACAAACAGGCAGTCCTGGAGCAGGGCCTTCACTATCGTAGGCCCAAAGGATTTCATGGGCAGCAAGAGCTGATCATAAATCCAAAACAAAAACAACAACAACAAAAAAAATGCCAACAGGTGAATTATAAGCATGCACTAATTAAGATCCAACTCAGACGCAGGCCTGGTCTTCTCAGTGATAAGAGCATTAATAAAATCTCCCTACAATTTATCAAGGCCTCATGCTGGCCGGGGCAAGACTAATCTCCCCAGTTAGCAAGTTCCAGAACAGACTAGGAGAAACAAGACCACAGAAATGGTATCTTTTTTAATTATCTGGACTCTGCTGAGCAGAGATAAAATAACCCAGCTGTTACTCTATTTCTGGTTTAACATATCCTAGCAATGAAATGTCATTTAGCTTCGTTGAGACAAGAAAGCTTCCCCCCCTCTTCTATATCAACTCTCGTGCTTTGAGCATCATTGCAACCAGGTAAGCAATCCCAAAGCACAGGTAATGGAAATTTGGGGAAGCATGTCATAAACCACAAAGGCAGTTTGCCAATAAGACCAAATGAATGTCCTATTCATCCTCCTCCACCAGAAGCCATAGAGCCAAAGGCTTTCATCTCCTTCCTGTCCGGGAGGCAGTATGTGGAAGCTATGGAATCCAACCATGCTGGGCTTGAATCTACAACAAGCTGGGACTGGGAGCAAACTGCTTATCTCCCTGAGTCTCAGTTTCTTCATCTTCAAAAAGGGTATGATAACAGCTATAGTCACAGGACTGCTGGGAAGATTAAATGGGTCTCATCCCACCCCCAGCCATGGTTAAACCTGAACTATGGGGAAGATCCATTAGCACAGAAAAGATGTTCTGATAATCAGCTCCACTATTACCAGCTTCACCCGCAATCAGGGAAGCAGGAAGGATTCCTCTTAAAGAGGGACTGTAAGCAAATGTCTCATATAAATTCAAAGGCTTGGAAAAGAACCAGAGATATAGATGAAAGATAAATGGGCCAGAGAAACTTGAAAACAACTCCCCACCCTGAGTTTCCATACGAGATACTAACTACCCTGAACTGCATTTTTATGTCTTACTGCCAAAAGGCGTACAAATCTGTTCACAGTTTTAAAAAATATTCATACCCTTTCAGCCAAGAATTTTTCATATTTTATCCATGTTACCCTATTAATAAAAGATCACACAAAGGTATTTTAAGATGCCATCAGTGTCATTTCTAATAGAGAAAAGCTGTAACTTATCTAAATACCCCACGAAGAATTGGTTAAACAGGTTTGTTGTATCCATCTAACAAAGTATTTCATAGTTACTAAAAATAATGTTCTTGAAGGCTACTTCAGGATATGATAACATAATCTCAATATACAGTAAGTGAAAAACACAGGACTAAATTAATGTGTTATGATCCGAATTTTTAAAAACTATGTGCTTATATAAACTTTAAAAGACGGTTGAAAATATATGTGCCACTTAAGGTACACATGCATGTAGCAAGTTCATAGACAGGCAAAGAAGCAACAATAAACATTAAACTCGGTATGAGGGGCTTGCAACGGCCTTCAGCTTTGTAGTGCAGAGCATATTTCTTCAACTGCACTGATAGCCACATGGAATTTCATATTATCCTTTATACCATTTTGTATGTCTGCCATATTTCATAATGAAAAATATTTTCGGACTGTGTGTATCATGCCAGAAAGGTACGACATCAAAACGTAGCTAGTGCTTTGCAATGGGAGTAGAAATGAATTCTATCGTTCACATTATCCAGATTCTCTACCGAGAACATATCTTCATTTTCATCTTTCACATTGTTTTTAATCATTGGAAACTATTCCTAGGTCATCCCAGAACTCATCTGTTTTCTGAGAAACGATGTTTGGTGCTAAGCAGTGACCCACATCAGGGGCATAGCTGGAGCTTCCACCCAGGGCCTTTCCTGACGCACCAGGAACCCAGTCCTTTATTCAGGCATCTCTTACCTGTTAGAATTTAAACTAGAAACGTGCTGTGGGAAAAGAGATGTCCCTGAAATCCTCACCCCTAGATCCTTTGACGTGAGAGGAGATTTGTAGGCAGCTGCTGGAAGCATTCTACACTGTGCAAGTTGTTCTCAAAAATAGATTGCTGCTGCTTCTTCATTCTCTTTTTTCTTTAATTCTTCTTCTTCTTCTTCTTTTTTTTTTTTTTTCCTGGAATAGTTTGTGTTCTATCCTGCCAGGAAGCTGGGGACTGAGCCAGTGGGTTGGGCAAAGTGGTGGGGAAAAAATAGAGACCAATTATATCATCAACTGTGTGGATTCTCCAGTCACAATTCATTTTTCACCAAGTGCCAGGGGTGGGAAGATAATCCTTTGAAGGTATGTCAATGTGCCTTAAAACCCTCCCAATATTCTTACAAGGAGCTCGTAACCTGGGGTCTTGGCAAGGCTCCATGGGGCCCATGAAATCACATATCAATCTTGTAAAGTTTTCTGGAGCCTAGTGCTATTACCAGATTCCCAAGAGTCCGTGACCTTCCAAACTATTGAGGAGGTCCATTCTCTAAGAATAAGGTTTGTTTTTTTGTTTCTTGTAAGCTTTCCTACTCCTATTTGGTCTCTAAGCCCAAGTTCAGTAGGAGGCTGGAGAGGAGTTTAGTAGAAAAATTTCCATCTAGGTACCGATCAGAATCACCATCTGAAGCTTTTAAAATAAAGCAAGATATCAGTGGGAATGTCTGGTGTTATCATCACTCACACACCATGAGGAGTTCTATACATTTTAATCAAAGAGGACAAATTCTCCTGTGTTAATATTTTTCAACTCTATGTCACAGATATATTTCTTTAAGAGGATTCCCTTTTTAAAATGTAAACTCCATATACACATTAGAAGGGCTTGCTGTTTTTTTGTTGGTTTTTTTTTTTAATCCATCAACTAGTAAGTATTTACCAAGAGCTCACTATGTACACAGCATTGGGTTGGGACTCAATGGAAACTTGACCATGATCCCCCAAAGACCCCTGTTCCCTCATCTAGCAACTTCTTGTTCAAAGACATCTGGTGACTATCTTTCCACTTATTAAATGGAATCAAAATCGAGGGGTACTAACAGTACTTTCCCAAGTCCTCACATCCTCCAATATGAGTCATCTATTGGAACCCACCTCTTTCAGATACTACTTTCCACTACACAGAGAGACAGGCTCAAAACAACTCTTCAGTGATGCTGCAGATGAGTTAAGGGACTGTAACTACAAGACATCACCATTTAAAAACATCTCTGAGTAGCCTACAAAGGCCATGTATCTGTCAGAACAATTATATTATTGGACTCGTCTTTATTTAGACATCGTTGGCTTTATGGCAACACATCTTCTCATGAGTGGTTTCACCAATCATTTCATTCAATTCAACTCATCTCTACTGAGTGCCTCCTGTAGATGCCAGGCCCTGGCACTCAGTACCATTTCCTCCTGATTTGTCACACATCTCCACAACTCAGGTTGTCAGTAAGCCTGCAAAACTCTGTTTTTCACATCCTCCAATGGCTTCTAGGATTCTTCTAACTTGCTACAATTATTATAATACTAAGTGACAATATCTGAAGGAAACTCAGCTCAGATTCAGGAAAAATACCACACACATCAGAAAGGAGTTTGGCCGTGGTTGAATCCCTAAGCATAAAGGCAGACTTATTTTTCATAAAAGTCCCTCTACTATGACAAAACCTAATATGAGAAAGTTAAAAAAGGGAGTGGGGGGGGAAATCACAACCTGCATTTCAAACACAAATCTTTTCATATAAGAGAGTTTAGTGGTTCTTTGATAAAAAGCTTCTAGAGACATGTTTTCCTAAGAAATAAATATGGTTGAGGAAAAACGTATGATGAGACATGATCTTAGAAATGACCTAGATTAAAGTCTTGACTAAATTGCTACATCTCCTTGGGCTTCTGTTTCTTCATTTGCAAAGTGAGGGGACAAGAATATATGATGGGTAAGGGTTCTTCAAATTCTTAAAGTCAACATTTCTAATAACTCCCACAAAGTTTAAAACATTCAAACATAAAAAAAACTTGTTACTGAAAAGGGAAGTTCCATAAACTTCACCTGTCAAAAATAAAATATTCAGTGAGTAAAGTAAAACCCAGAAGAACAGTGTCTCTGTTACCATGGCAACCTATTAAACTGATCTAACTCCAACAATCTGATGGCCTAAAGACTGGAACAAATACCATATGGTGAAATAAAGATGTACAAGTACATTAATTAGATGACAGCTTGGGCTCACTCCATTTGTGGCTGTTTGCATCACAGAAAACTGCAATAATTAAAAATAACTACAAGAGCATTGTTTATACTGGTAAATAAATACCATCAGATAAGAACCTAATAATCCATGTTTTACGAAGATTCAAATTTTCACAATGGTTTTAGAAGGCTTGATCTCAAACACACACACACACACCTCCCCGCTCCCACCCTTTTTTTAAACAAATGAGGAAACTGAGGTCCAGAGAGAGGAAATGACTTGCCCAATGTTACACTGTTATAGGCAGAGCTAGGACTGTGACCCAGTTCTTAATGCTTAGTACGGAAACCTGCTCATCCTACAACAATGGCTTGTGTGTTCTGTGTAGAGGAAAATGATATGGGCCTAACGTTAGATGGATCCAACACACAGAATGTTTAAACTTCAAGGAAGTGCAAAAGATGAACAGACGTGAGCAGTCTGAGGAAAGCCTAAGTCCCCAGCCCCCAGGTAAGGAGGGGGTCAGAGGCCCAGGTCTGCTTCCTACTTGTGTCAGGGGGGAGGCAAGGAGGCCACGCAAATAGAGCTGCTGAAATTAGGCATTCAAGGACTTGGGCCTGAAAAATCTGAGAAAACTTTTTACCGCTACCATCACCAGCACTCAACAACCACTTCACTTAATTTTCCCAAATGTCTCCTTATAAAGGAAAACACAATGAGGCTAACATTTGGTGAGTGCCTAGTACATAGCAGGTGATACGCTTGGTATTCCCAACTTTCACTGTTATACTTGATTCTCACAAAAATTTTGGTAAGTCTTTTCACCCCTATTTTCCAGATGAGGAATCAGAGGTGAGGTAAGGTGTCACATGAATGGTACGTGGAAATTTTTAATTCAAACCAAGATCTGCTGGATCCAACGCCACTCACTCAGCCATGTGGCTAGAGACTTCGTCCAGCCTTGGGCCACCCAGATGCCTGAGTTGGACCAACCTGCTAACTTCCTCCCAAAAGAGACAAGCATCTGGTCTATCTTCTGGAACCAGCTTCCAAAATAGCCCAGCGGTGTTTATCTAGATTCTACCCAGATGCACCGAGTTCATAATTCATTTTATGAGAGAAAAGACATAGACGATAAACAACTTGGCTTGGCAGCTTAAACTGGCCACACAGCTTTCTCCAGTAAAATGAAATATTTTTTAAAAGAGAGTTCTCCCCCAGCTCACAACTTTCATAGCCAGATCCTGGAAACCCACTTAACACACACAGCATGTTAACAAATAGATTCAGAGATGAGAGGTGTTGTCATGGCAGAGGCAGTAGGAAGAACTGTACTTACACTTATGTCGAGACTACAAAGGCTGACAGCATCTTCATCTTGGGCGCTCTGCTTCCGTTTTCGCTGCAAAACAACCAATAAGACAAAGTTTAAATCTAAACAGGGATTATGGCTCTGATTAAGGAAGAAAAAAAGCAATCAAGTAGCACATGCAGCCCTTGTCATTTCTACCTTGTTACCCAACACCTTGAACCATGCTATGTAAATGAACAGTTCTAAGAAAGTCGGGGAAGGATTAAGCTCAGAATAATTGGTTTGCACGATGATTTGTATTCATGCTGCTAAAGTTTGTTTCTTTTTATATTTCTTTTTTTCCCCCTAAATGTCTTCAAACATCAAGCCTTTGAATTTTAGATACAAAATTCAGATTCTGACTAACTTGGAAGAAAAACTAGACTGGAAAGAAAATCTAATTCACTTAAAGATATTCCATTCTTAGAGCTGCTTTGTACTTAGATCATTTAGATTTGTTCTAAACCTCATCCAGAGTCCTGATGTAATCCCAGAACTAGAATGCTAGAAAGAACCTTAGACACCATCTCCAGTTATAGCCATAAACGCAGATTAAAAAATGTTATTACTTGATCTGAAGAAAATCATATTTCAAATGAACGTATGACCAAGGAAGTCTGTCGGTTTAGATGTAGAAAAATACTTTTTCCTCTTTATAAAAGGAAAAAAAAAACCTCCATCTACAAACCACAATAAAGCTCATCGAAGATACATGCCTCTCTTCTGCATCCCAGCTCAACTGCCAGGCATGTATTTCTCCAGTCCCTAGTTCGTGACTTGCTCAGTTTCCCTATCTGATCTGGCAGAAAGCTACCAAAGAACCGGCATCGCTAGCACGAAGTTACAGTGGAGTCCAGAGCCATCTGGAACCTTCAACCCCCAAAGTGGTACCCATTTCTCTCCCTCCATCACACCCTGACAGTGACCACAGGCAGAGACTGAAAAGCAACCAGAGTTCTCCTTGTCCATCTTACTACAGTTCTACTACTTCTTCACTAATTCAACAAAGATTTGTCACACACCTACTATGTGTCAGGATCTGTGTTTGCTCCTACAAATGCAAAGATCTGTAACTTCCAGAGTTCAGGAACTCATACTCCCGGAGGAGGGAGTCACTCTGATGTGATTATGTAATTATAATGCAGCAAGATCCAAACATCCCAGAGAAAGTCACCTTAATTATAAGCCACCCTTTCTAAGGTGGGGTTGATGACATTAGCTGCTATTCTTGAATGGAGAGGAGTAAACACGGGAGTGCATATTAGAGCTTAGCAGAGTGCCTGGTACATACAGGTTCTCAGACACATGGGGTAAGTAATTAGTTTGGCCTTGGTAGAGGATTGGGGAAGTCTGAGATGGGGAGGCATTTGAACAAGACAGAAGGATAAATAAGTCTGGCAGACAAAGAAGGGATTGGGGCCTCTTATTCCATAGGCAAGTACTTAGATACTTAAAATCCCAAAGGTGAACATGGTTCTGTCCAGACTAGTAGCGTTACAGATCCTATATATTATTCCACTTGGGCAGTGGAATGATTTAGAGCCCCAAGGCCAGGTGCCAGGACACTGAATCAGCCATTCTGGGATGGTGCTCAGGAACCTACAAGCTTACCAAGTGATTTCTAGGGAGTCAAACACTCCTCTCAGGGACTTTATGGGGAGTCTTGAGAAGATGCTGCTAGTCACCTGCCATGTTTGAGGACACTTCGTGTTTGTATAGGGTACTGACCCATCCTGATTACAACAAAAAGCGGCATTGTGGTGTCAGTGAAGCCCAGTCACTGGCTTATTATTTTCACAGTGACTTTCTGAGTTAAGTACAGCAAAGGATAATTCCCACCCTACAGATAAAAACCCTTCTCTCTCTCTCTCTCTCTCTCTCTCTCTCTCTCTCTCTCTCTCTCTCACACACACACACACACACACACACACACACACACAAGTTTAAAGCATGTTTGGCAAACAGATTACGACTCATCTGCCACCCGGAATGTCGTGCCTGGAGTGCTGTATTGAGAAGGATTATAAGCACAGCAAATGGGAGAAGGCTGCAATCACTTGGTACCAAGCTGGGATGTTCCTGAGCCCGGCTGAGTCTCTGGCCTTGAGAGGTTATAGTACAACACCTGGCATCTTAGGAAATGCCCCGAGGGAGCTGAGGCTCAGGGATGTTATCTGTAAAGTGGAAATAATGCCTACAGGTCAGGCTGCTGTAAAGATCACAGATGATGTATGTATGGCTCCTGGAAAACGTCCTGGCACATACTAGGGGCAAAATAAGCAGGTAGTATTACTCACACTGGAAGCTACGCAGATGTATGCCGTCCTTGTATGCTGGCATTCTCAGATTATAGCACTTCATGCTGCTCTGGTTGTTCCTAGGGCTCAACAATGATGTCTATACAACATGTGAACAGCAGCTTGTTACCCCAGGAAGCCCACCCTGGTGAAAAAAAGGAGATGAGGCTCTTGTCCTCATAGGCATGTAGCCTTCTCCAGACCAACTCAACACTCTACCCAGCGCTCAAACCCAGGCTTCTGAGTACCTGTCACCCCAGACACTTCCACGTGCCTGAGTGTCAAATCCAGAAGACAAATGTCCTCTAGAGGATTTTTTAATTAAGATACAGCCAGTTAATCCAGGATAGAATGATCTCCTTAAGAAACCCACACATTTTCTGAAATAAAAGCTGCATGGATTATGAAAGTGGATTTTCTTTTCAATTTCCATTACATAGGGTGGTGATTGATCACTGCCAGCAACAAAGAAGAAGCCTGAAGCTTAAAGTCTGGGCCCAAAGCAAAAATCTCACAAGGCATCGCTTAGTCATCTGTCCATTCGCTCTGTGTTCACCGAACACATTTGATATGCAAAGCCTTCCTCTGGGTCCTGGGATACAGAAATGAATGAGCCAGGCATTGTCCTTGCCTTGTCCATGAATTGGGAGTAAAAAGAAAACAAAATAATGACAGATTGTGATCTCTGTTGCGAATAGTTCAGATGAGGTGCTGAGCCAGAGCCTAGTAGGAAAGACCCAATTTATAAAGAGAATTTAATTTTGTGGCTTGTTTTCTGGTTTGGGGTTGACTTTCTCATGAGATGTAAGCCATGGTGTCAGTCATGGGCACCTTCCCAAAACCTGGTATAGTACCGGGTACATGGCTAACTCCACCCAGAGGAATATTTCTTGATTTTAGGAGAAGCCTTTAGTCCAGTTTTCTTTGAGAAACTTGTCCTCTTCACCAATGACCCAGTCCCAGGAGGGACACAGGTGGAGGGAGTGGAGGAAATCCAAAGAGCACCCCACTCAACCAGCCTGCCCAGCCCAATCAACCCAGGTAAGGAAGGGCATGCAGGTGAAACAGCCCCACGCGAGTGTGGGACACTCCGCCCAGGAGCTTCTAAAATATTGAGGAGCTCATTCATGCCAATGATTTAAAGAACAGTTCATGGAAGAAATCATAAATGGGAAGTTTAAGCTCTGGAGACACAAACGAATATCTCAGAAAACAGAGGGCATGGCAGGACATTGCTCTATACTGAACGTCACCAACGCGATTACAAAATAGTACTCAGACTGATAATAATGGCAGTTTTAGCCTATTAAATATATACTACATATTGATCACAGAGCTAAGTAAGTCCTATCTGCATGATCTTATTTGGTCCTTGTGACCACTCCATGGAGAAGATAGAAATGAGTATTATCTCCAGATTACAGAGGAGGAGACAGAAGCTCAGAGAGAGGTAGGGACTTGCCCACAATTCTATGATTAGTCAGTAGAAGAGCCTGCAGTCAAACCTAGATCAATCTGGCTTCGAGTACGTGCTTCACTCTGGCAGAGTGCATCATGCCTGCTGAGAAGGTCTAAGAGTGTTGAGCGTAAGGAACTCAGGAGGGAACACCTTCATAATTCTTATTCTACTAGAGAACTGGCCTTGGAGACAGTACACCAGTCTAGACTAGAGAAAAAGTTGTGGTCCTAGTTTTATAAGCTCTCCCTGCCTGCTATCAGGTGGGCTAGGGAATGAGCCATTTTACTTCCTCTGTGCATCAGAAACCATACCCAGCTTACTTGGTGGAGGAGGGAGTTCCTAGGCAGGAAGGACACTGTGTAAATGTCTGCATTTACATACTTGGTCTCAGGCTCTCAGCTAATTTGAGGAGCCACAGACCCACCCTGTTATTTATGTCAAATTTACTGAAGCGAATGCACAGTTCACTCCCCTCAACCATGAGAGTAAAGCGCCTTGGGTGAGCCCCATAACTGCTATAGTCTACGCTCTCTGACTTGAGCACATGACTTTTAACCCCAGTGCCCTGTGTTGTAGGTCAATGAATAATTTCTGAATGAGTGACTAAAAGAAAGAATGGATAAAGGAGGCCAGTGTTCTTAAGGTGGCACCCTCCCCCCTTCTACTAACCACCTGGCTGCCAAAATTAAACCAAAACCTCAAAAGCAAAGATCACTGAAGGTTGAAATTCTTCGAGCTCAAATTTCCTTGGAAACTCAAAACCTGCAAGTACAAGCTACAACTCTTGCTTGTTCAAATAAGGAAGAGCAATGTCCTTACCCGTGGGGGCCTTTAAAAGACATATATGTGCTCAAAGGATTCATGGCTGTTCAAAGCGGGACATGTGTGACTTCCACTCCTCTTCTGAGCGGGAAGGTTGGATTTGTTCAAGAGTGAAGCACACCCGTGACCAGGGCATCTAATACACTGTCCTGAGCAACAGCGAGGGACCCTGTGCTCTAGGAGCAAGGAATCCAAGACTCATAACACCCCACCTGGAAGAAAACAGCCAGCTGAACCAAACCATACACAAACTTAATGGGCAGCTGGGCCCATTGTCTGAACATCTAGGTACCTATCTGGGGTGGGAAGGAAAGGCAGTTACTGAGGGAACTTTATGAAAGCAAAGGGCCTGTCGGTTAGTATTTGATGGAGACATTTCCTAGAAGTGTTTGGATTCTGG
>PVKE010027464.1:0-21585 GCA_004027555.1 Craseonycteris thonglongyai | reverse complement strand
CAGGAGCAGTTCAATTTGCCCACCATTCACTGGCCCTTGAGGCTGCCCAAGCATGTGGGGTCAGTAGCACAGAAGCATGTGGCGCCCTGCCAAGTATGGCAGCTTTGCTCTCTGATGGCCACTTGCAGGCATATGTGGCAGTGGCAGCCATCTGGCAGGATTAGGGGCAGAGAGTTTGGGAAGAGAAGTTGGAGAAATAAGGAAAAAAGAAATTACCTTGTTGAAGCCTTTGGTGACCAAATTCATTGCAAGTTCATGGCTGACCCCATCTACCCAGACAACATCCTTTTCTCCGATGGGTTCAGAGAGGAAGGCTCTCAGCTTGGGAGACATGTGATCCATCTTCTGCAACAGCAGTGGGGAGGAAAAGGGTTAGGAGGTGACTGGCTGCTCACAGTGTGTGTGGACACTGGAGAACTCCCTCAGGTTACTGAGGGCCTGGGAGTGACAGATGGCAGGCTTCCTCTCACCTTTCAACATTTATTGGGAACTTTTAGATGCCAGGTGCAATGCCCAGCACTGAAGGCCTTTACACAGCCATTCCCCCCAGGTGGACTAAGACTTGTAATCATGGCCACAGATGAGTCCAATAAAACCCCATAAAGAAGCTGTGTTTAATGCTAAGAAATGCAATGGTCTTTTCCAAGTCTTTCCACCTTAAACGTTTAAAGAAGTATTGCTCCTCTTAGTTAATTACCCTATCTTCTCTCTTAGCCCCCCAATACTTTTTTCATACTTTTATTTTAGCATTTATTTTTTATACTCTATAATAGTCGGTTGTTTGGTTGTAAGTAATAGGAAACTCATAAATTGGACCATATATTAAAAAGGACACAATATAACTCAAAAGCCCAAGGGTAAGGGTGGGCATAGGCAATCAAGTCACAGGTTCATTTCTCTAATTCTTTCAACTTTTCTTACTTGGGTTGGCTTTAGTCTTGGTTGGTTCCCCTCATGGTGGTGAATGGTTATTCTAGCACTCATATTCCCCAACAATTACACCCCCAAAAGAAGGAAAGAGAACATGTCTCTGAGGAGTCCAAGCAGAGCCTCATGGAGTCTCAATGGTCTACACAGGTGAGCCTGTGTGAGCTTAGTGTTGCCCATATGCCCCAGCCCTAAACCTGGGAGTGGAGTTAGCTTCCTAAAAGACATACAAACTAGGAGTTCAAGCATAATTTCACTTAAGCAAAATCAGTATATTATTCAGAGAAGGTCAGATGGGTGTTAAGAGCAGTAATCATAACATTCCATATGGTCCTTCCTTTTGGTGAATTAACACCCGTACACTCCATCTTTTACACAATCAGAAATACGCACACTTGGCTAAAATACACTCACCCCCTCTCCCAAAGGGGGAAGCCCTATGATTCATTGAGTTTCTGGATTCAGATTTAAGTTCATATTTTCTGGAAGATTGATCACATTCTCTATCATGTCTGGAAGTAGCTACTCATGAAACAGTAACCTATGAATTAAATTCTGAGGTTCATCACCATTAACATAGCCAGCAATGCCAGCAAAAAAAACCCAGAAATTCTGCAATAAACATTTCGGGAAGAGGAATATTCCATTTGGAGAAGGGGAAAATGGGAAACCCCTTCAGTTGTCATGGTCAATAGTACGTACAATACTGAAGCAAGTCAGTTAGTATTCACTACATGAAATGTTCGTAATCACTCAAGACAATATATTTTGTTTATAAGTGTGGTGTCATGTGATAACTAAAATGCATACCCTATGTCGCCATGATATACCTCAAGACATCCGTCATTAAGCTTGCTCATCAACCAATTTGCTTAATAAGCTAGTCGTAGGAACTGAACTCAGTTGTTAAGTGAGGAGTGCCTGTATGTTATCTATGGCCTGATATGAGTGCCCTACCTCTGGTAAAGTGAGTACATGACCTGCAAAGCACATAGGCCGTAGGGATGAGGATGGAGGACAAAATTCAAGAAGTTCCTGTGTCACTGGAGGTAGCTACCCTATACAATGAATACAGGATGAGATTAGGTGAGCAACCCAGTGTCCACCACATAGTTTCCAGTAGACTGTGAGGCCTCGAGGGCTGTGTCTGCCTCTCATGGCCTTTGCTCCCCACCCCAGTCCCAGGCCAAGCACCTAGTACTGTGCCTCGAATGATAAGCACTCAGTGAAATAAGTCACCGATGCATCAGTGGCTTTTGAATGTCCCTTCTTGTAGTACTGTCCCTTTGCCTATCCTCACACTCCCAATTCTCCTCCAGATTTTTTTGTAAAGTCCAGCATCCCCCATAAGCCTTTCTGCCCCCAGATGCTTTGTGGCACTTCAGATGAAAACAAACTAACAAAATTGATTTTTGGAGTCAGGGGGCTCCTAAGAAAAATGGTCTCAATGTGTTGACTGATTCTAGGAAGGAAAACATAAGGCAAGAGAGGTTGTCCAGCATTTCCTGACTCTGTGGACTTCAAATACATAGATGTGTAAGCTGTGAATACATTATTATGTGGAGAACATCAATCTCTCTCTTCAGCAGTTAATATGAAGATTTCTCAATCTGTGAAAATGTGTTAACAAGTGAACTCTGCAGCACCCATCACCTCGTGGACGATGAATCAGGATTGGTGGCCCAGCTCAGAGTGAGCCAGTAAGAGACAGGGATCTCTGAGCAGAAGGAAGAGCCATGTGTATTTGCAGGGCTCCCCAACTCTGCTGAGGGAAAATTCCATTCACTATCCACGTTGACCATCTGTTAAGTTAAACCTCTCTGCCTTGTACAAGAATAAATGGAAAATACAACATTGTTATCAGTGCACTAGCATCATCACACAGGTAATGATTAGCAACACCTTATGTGTGTTTGCTTTTCTCACAGCAGATCTCACTCAGATCCTTGAAACACTCTGGAGCATGGGCAGCGATTTTTAGCTTCTTAAGGACCAACTGAATAAAAGGCCCTCACACTCAGTAGGACGCCTTTGTCTAACATTGGTTCTCAGCTGAGAGTGAATTGACCCCTCCCACATTTGACAGTGTCTAGAGAAGGTTGGTTGTGACAACTGAGAGAGGGGTGAGATTGACATCTAATGGGTAGCAGTCAGGGTTGATGCTAAACATTCCCTAATGCACACAACAGCTCCCTGCACCCAAGAACTACCCTGCCCAGATGTTCTTAGTGTTAAGGCTGAGAAACCCTGGACTACAAGTAACAGAAATCCTGACTCAAACAGTCAGACAATGAATATATTTCTAATCTCACATAAGCAGAAATCCATTGGTGAAGTGGACCTAGGATTTGGTCTGTGTTATCAAGGACCAGACCAGCTGCCCCCACTGCCCCAAGATGCCTACATGGAACCTTCCAGAGGAAGGAGAGGCCATTTCTTTTCAGGCACCCCAGAACCTCTTCACCAGAACTTCCCTAAGTTTCATTGGCCAGATCCAGGCCACACACCCACCCATAAACCAGTCACTGGCCAGGAAAGTGGGAGGGACCATGTAGGGAGTGGATAGAGTCAGCCTCCTGAGCACATGGCTGCTCAGAGAACATAGGGTACTGTAAGGGGCAGGAAGAGAGGAGGGGGATGCTGGGGAGGCAAACAACCTAATGGCCATGTCTGCTGTGTCTCCTAACCCTGATCTAATACTCAGTCCAGCACAACTAGTACCACTCAAAGTTTAATGTGGGCACAGACCACCTCCAAGTCCTATTAAAAAATGCAGGTTTTGATAGAGCAGATCTGGGGTGAGGCTTGAGACGTTGCATTTCCAACACACTCCTAAGAAGATGCCAATGCTGCCAGCCCACAGATCACTCTTTTGAGTAGCAAGGTGTTACACGACACCACTTGTTCTTTTTATGTTATTTTATATTTAATTGTGGTAAAGTACAGTAGTTCTCCTTATCAATGGGGAATACATTCCAAGACTCCCAGTGGATGCCTGAACCCAAAGATAATACCGAACCCTGTATATACTATGTTTTTTTCCCTATCTGTATGTACCTTTTCACTTAACGGAAACACTTTACAGGTCCTCTTTGACATATCTGAATCACCAGCACCACTTGAGCTTTGGGGCCATTATAAAGTAAAGTAAGGGTCACCTGAACACAGGCACTGTGATACCTCAGCAGCCATTCTGGTAACTAAGACAACTACTAAATGACTAGCAGGTTTGGAACATATGCATCACAGAGACATCAGACAAAGAAGGATTCATGTCCTGGGTGGGATAGAGCCGGTTAGTGCAAGATTTCATCACGCTACTCAGGGCGGCGCACAATTTAAAACTTGTGAATTATTTCTGAAATTTTCCATTTAATATTTTTGGACTGCAGCTGACTGCAGGTAACTTGAAACCATGGAAAACAAAACTGCAGATAAGGGAGGACTATTGTACACAGAGCATACATTTACCATCGCAACCATTTTTAAGTGTGCAAGTTCAGTAGTGTTAAGTGCCTATTTATATTGCTGTGCAACCAATTTCTAGAATTCATTTCATCTTACAAAACTGAAACTCTAAGCCTATTAAACAACAATTTTCCATGCCCACCTGCCCCCAGCTCCAGGCAACCACTATTCTATTTTCTGTCTCCATGAATTTAAATACACTAGGTACCACATGTAAATAGAATCATACAGTATTTGTCCTTTTGTGACTGACTTATTTAACTTGCATAATGTCCTCAAGGATCAAGCATGTTATGTCATGTGTTAGAATTTTCTTCCTTTTTAATTTAAGGAAGCTCACCTTTTATGTATATACTACATCTTGTTTATCCACTCATCCATCAATGGACACTTGAGTTGTTTACACCTTTTGTCTATTATGAATAATGCTGCCATGAATATGGGTGTACAAATATTTCTTCAAGATCCTCATTTCAATTCCTTCGGGTATATACCTAGAAGTGGAATTGCTGGATCATATGGTAATTCTGTGTTTAACCTTTTGATGAACCTTCATACTGTTTTCCACAGTGGCTATACCAGTGTCAATTATTCTTAAACTTGATAGCACACTGGACTCACATTGGGAGATTTACGAATTATTGATGCTTGGGTTCCTCTTCTGAAGTTTGATTTAATTAGTGTGGGGTGTATCCTGCATATTGAGAAATTTAAAAACTCCTCAGGTGATTCCAATATGCTGCAACATTTGAGAACCAATGCTTCCTTCTCATTTGCTTTTTTTCTCATAAAATTATGAGCAGGTTTCCTAGGATGAGGGACTCTAGCTAAGTGGAAATTTATGGTGGGCTCTCTAACATCTGTGTAGCCAGATGACATATGTTCACCAACTTGCAGGCAACCTCCAATCACTATATAATATTAACCATCAACAGAAAGATCTAACTATGACCCCTGATGGCTTTGAAGTCAGAGAATTTCACAGCAGGCAGACCTCAATACCAGCCTACCCACCCCCTTTCTTTTTAATTTTTTGAAAAGGATCTTTACTTAAAAGAAAATTTTACCTGGAATCTTTGTATGCAAAATAGATCAAAGCAGAATTACTCTGTTGACTTGGGAATGAGGTGAGGGCATCAGGGAGGCTTCCCACCAGAAACCTGGAGCCATTCCAACCATCCCTCTAGTGATCCCCACAACCCCTCTCTGATCTAGCCTAAACCTTTTGTTTCACCCATAAGAAAATTGAGCCCAAGAGTTTAAGTAAACTGCTCAAGATCACGGACCTAGCAAAGCATGGTTAGCTCTATGTTTCTCAGGAGAATGTCCTTTTTCTAAGTCACTTGGAATTTTCTGGGTGGGCTTCTGGGTGGGCTGTGTGGTGGGCAGATTAAGGACTAGGCCACTATGTAACACAACTACTGCAGATGCCTTAACATCATCCTGTTCTATAGAAGGTTCTTGTTTGCAAGGTGTTCTCTCAATTACTTTATTTTGAACCACAAAGTACTGTTTGAGGAGGACACATTGGCAGGAAATGACTTCAGTCAAGCATAATTTTAGATACTTAGAAAAGTCACCTGTTAAAATAAAGAATAAAAGAGTCAATAGAATTTAATCATGGTTCCCAAAGGAATAACCTCTTAGTTGCAAATGTTTGACTTGTTGAAAGATAATGTTTTAAATCTATACAGTAGGTTTTTATAAGGAGACATCACAAATATGCCCTTATCAGATATGTGGGGGTATAGGTGGAGGGATTGCTATTAATATAATGCCACACAAATGGGTATTTGTGGCTTGGAAAACCATTTCCAGTGGGGATATTATAAATGAATTCAAAAAGTGACACCTCTGAACAAGACCCATTAACTGGAAGTGAAGTCATTATTGTCTGAAAGCCTTACAAGATGACTCAAAAAGTGACTCTGATGCTGAAGACACTGATGTGGCGATACGTGAATATGGTGAAAATACTATGGTTTTCTTGAAATATAATTGGAAAAAGTGCAATATTTCTGAATAATATTATTTTAGGTGTGATTTTAAATGTGTGTAATTATGAAATCACATGGTATAAGTAGACTATCTGTATCCCTAAAAACTTTTATATTCAAATGGCCAAAACACATTTTAGGGGGTCTTTTTGTTGAGAAAATGGAGGATTATCATATTTTCATGTTTGTTTTATATTTTGGCATATCTAAAATTGCCTACCCCAGGGAACTGAAATATTAGTAGTTAAACTTCATGTTTTTCCCTCACCCTTTACTGAGTGTGGTAACAAGGGGTTCAGGGGGAAAATCTGCATATATGGTAACATTGTTGAAAATACAACTGCTCACATTTTGCTCTGTAAATTTTCCCACATAATAAATTTTTTGGAATTTAATACAAAGAAAAAAGTATACCTTTCAAAATTGGAATAGTTCTACCTTCATGATAAAACAAATTTGTAAATATATTTCTCTTTTTACTCAGCCTGCTAGGAAGCTTTGAGCTAAACATAATTACTATATCAAGAAACTAGCATAAATTAAAACCTTCCTCTCTTTGTAGTTATCATATTTGTTCCTTCTGTTCAATGCCTCCATTTTTTCTTTCTACCTTTATTTTAAAACTTAAATTCATGGAAGGGGGGTGGGAGAGAAGGGAAGGGGAGCTAAATATATGGAGATGGAAAGGAAGCTGACTCTGGGGTGATGAACACATATTGTAACACATAGACTAAATACTATAGAATTGTACAACTGGAACCTATGTAATTTTTTACTAACCAATGTCACCTTAATAAATTTAACAATTAAAAAAACAACTTAAAATCACATGCTCAAAGTGCTCAACCCTTTATCAAAACCCTTTATTACATGCTCAAAGTCTCAAAGATAGGAAGAATATAAATAGTTCTTAAACTAAGCAGATTTATGGGAAAATTCAGGATCCATTCCTATGTCCTCAAAACACTGCAGCCTTGTAGCGCCGAATGAAGGCAAGAGAATGAGGGTGAGAATGAACCATATGGATGGAGGCCCTTAGCCTCCAGTGTAAGGCTGGTGGGAAGATGGATTTGGACCAGGATGGAGTGAGGACACCACACGCTTCTCATCTATCAGAATCCAAGGGAATGTTGTCTGTCAAATAACACTTTCTGGCTGTCAGAACCTCTGCCCGATTCCTCAAAGCTGCATCTTCTCCTTTCAAATGACCAGATGTGGGCCCTCTTCAGTCATTCATAGAGAAAGGATAAAAAGAAGGGTGATAATCTTATGACATTCGGGTCTGACTCTGAGGACTCCTTTCCTCTTTAAGTTGTTAACAATCCAATGAGACACAGTAAGGTTGCCTTTTTCTTTTTCTTTTTTTTTTTTTTTGATGGAGGCTCATGGTCCCAAGACATAGAACTAACTCCTTTTTGTATAGTCAGCTCAAGGATTACTTTTCAGGGCACAACATGCTGACCACAGTGTGCCCTGGAGCTGGCATGTGGCCGTTCTCACCTTTTCAGGCCCCATCCTGAGACACCTAAGAAGAACTTTCTCTGTGAGGATTGCTCAGCTGGTGGGATCTAAGCCTGTTGGTGGCCATCTTTGCCACCACCTATGGATAACTTTGTTGAGAAGGAAGCAACATGGAGAAAACCAGACCCAAGAGAAGGAAGCCTCCAGCAATGCAGATGGGTAGAGGAAATGCCCACAACAGGGGGTCAGCAATAAGTGGGTTGAAATACTTGCTCCTTCCATTACTGGCTGTGAGACCTGGAGAGATTCCTGAACCAAAGATTCAATCTCCTCTGGATAATGAATGTCACCCACCTGCAGGATGGTTATGCAGGTCAAATGAATTAACTGAATATTGAATGGGTAGCGTACTGTCTGGAATAGAGTAAACATCTCTGTAGGTGAGCTGATTCACTGGCGTTGTATTTAATCATTATCTCTCAACCCTATTATCAAGCGATTCTCCAAGGGCATATGCTCAAATTGATATCTGTTGCTTCTACGCACTAATAGTGTCTAAAAACCATGAGTTTAATGCATCCTTCACATACCATGGAAAGAATCTTCAGCATCCACTCCTGTAAAAGCTATCTATTGTCTACCCCTGCTCAGTAGCCACATTCTCCCCTTCTGGAACCATCACCTCCACTTCCCTTTGGGGGCCATAGTCTCTATCTTTCCAACACCCTGGCTCCAGCGGGCAACCATGTTCAGACCTGGCCAATGAAACTAGCATATCACTTTGGCCACAGGGATTGGTTCAGAAATGAGCACATTACTTAGCGTAGGCCAAGTCTGAAAGTTGTGTTAAAATTACTGATAAAGAGGTTATCATTCTCTGCAAGGATTGCTGAGCTGGTAGAATGTGAGTGCAGACTTCTAGGACCCTCTTTGCTATTATCTATGCCTGAGAGCCCACCTAAGAAGGAAGTAATATGCAGGAAAGCAAATCTAGAGAAGAGACAGGTTCCCCAATAACTATTTGTAGGTCTGAATCTAGCCATGCCCGAAAGTATCTACCCCCCAATTTTTCAATTATGTCAGGTAATATTTCTCATTCTTATTTAATTCAGTTTAAGTTGGAATGTGTTATTTGTAACAAGAATCCTGACTAATATACCCTTAATATTTATTCATTCACTCACCCATTCGACAAGTGTTTGTAGTGCATCTATTATGAGCCAAGTACTATGCTAGGCACAAAAGTAGCTTCATTCTGTCCAAAGGCCTGGGGCAGGATTAGTCTCATGGCTTAGGCATCAGAGATGGAAAAATCATTTTTCAATGAACATTAATGTCCTTCATTCAGAAATGAAGGTCATATTTGCCTTCCTTGCTCCTAGCTCCAAGTCTACAGTGCCAAACAAGATCTTTGGTGGCTATCTTATGTATGACCCCTTCATTATAGCTCTTTCTCTAGATGAGTCTACAAGTGATGAAGAGCTAAATAAATCCAACGATTCCTCAGACTTTTACTGAGTACCATCTGTATACAAGGTCTTGAGTTGAATCAATGAACTCATAGGACAAGCCTTCTATAGGCTCTTCTCCCCCAAAAAATGTAACTGACCCATTGCAAGGTAAACAAGCATAGTGCACTCAGTGACATGGTGGGCTATGCTTAGAGATGAGAGGTCACCTCTGCAGGAACTAGAAAGGAAAGGAAGGGTTGACTTCGTGGATTCCAGACTACTCAAGTGGCAATCGGGTTGTAGGCCACTGCTGGCCTATTGCTAGGTGTGCTGGGCTGGGGGTAGGAGACCTGAGTCTGACCACAGCTCTGCCCATGACAGGCAGTGAGACCTTGGCAAGTCATTTTTATTTCGTATTTATAAAAACAGAATGTTGGAATAGCTGAAACTCATTGTTCTGATCCCTTCCAACATTTTGTGTCTTTGTTAATTTATAGTCTTTCAATGGTACAACATTCAGACAGGTCCACAATCCCTATTCTGCCTTTTAGAATCCAAAAATTTCCAGACATCGGAAGATTTATTTTTTGAAACTTATTTGGCAGCAAAACCTGGCATGAACTGACATGAGGCTATTTATAGTCTTTATTATCCCACTTAGTGTGAATATTCATATACTTTACCATAGAAATATTAATGGATTTGTTTAAAGGATGCTGAGCCAGATTTCTGGGAATGTTCTGAAATATATAGAATTGGCACCATATTGCCTTTATAAAATTAAAAACAAAACAAAACATAAAACACATCTGATGTGCCATGAATTTCCAGCCCCAGTGGTTTTGAGTGTTATAGACCTGTGCTAAGATCACTGTGTCTGTAGTCAACACAACTGCAACTATCCCCTGAAGAAGCCACTTGTCTCTCCAGCTTGCCCACACTCTATCTTTTTCATCCATGACTCTAAGTCTCCCAGTCCTCTTTCCCTGAATATAATTGTCCCCTTTCTCTAAAATCCTACTTATGGGAAGCCAGGATTGCTCAGTGGGTTGAGCGCTTGCTTTGCAGCCCAGGGTCCAAGGATCGAATCCCAGACCCTGGCCAGTGCAGACCCATATGCTGAACTGGGGTGTGCCCCAGTTCGATTCCTGCAGAGGCGACCTTCCTATGTGGGAGGCCCCAGTTCGGCTCCCGCCCCAGGCATGCTTCCCACACAGGAGGCCCCTGGCTGGTTCCTGCTTGGCAAGGCCCCGTGCCCACCTGTGGAATGAAACTATGTAGAACACTAATGATGTACAACTGTGGAGACTGCTCTGGGCCCTCCCCTGTCTCTGTGTGTCTATCTGTCTCTCTGTTTCTCTCTCTCTGTCAAAAATGCTAAAAATAAATCTTAACATCCTACTTATCCTGGTTATCCCTTGTCCAGATACTGGTCCTAACTGGTTTCTGGTTGCAACTTTCCTTCATGAAAACATTTCCTCTCTTTTGGGGACCTATTCTCTGCAAAGGATCAGGGGCTGATCTCATAAAGTAAGTCATCTAAAGAATAGCTGCACGTATTAGTTACCCTCCATGGACAAGACATCTACATTTGTAACAGACATATATATTTCTCGTTTCTTATTTTATTGTGATAAAATACACATAACAAAATTTGCCATTTCTACCATTTTTAAGTGTACAGTTGAGGAGTGTTAAGGATATTGACACTGTTATACAACTAATCTCCAGAACTTTTTCATACCCATTAAACAACTTCTCTTCCCTCCTCCTGCCCCAGTCCCTGGTCACTACTATCCTTCTTGCTGTCTCTATGAGTTTGTCTACTCTAGGGACCTCATATTTGTGGAATCATACAGCATTTGTTCTTTTGTGTCTGGTTTATTTCACTCAGCGCAATGTCTTTTCAAGTTTCGTCCATATTGTGTCATGTGTCAGAATTTTCTTTTTAAGGCTAAATAATAGTCCACTATACATATATGCCACATTTCATCATCATTGATCGACACAATAAACATTTGGGTCATTTCTGCCTTTCTGCTATGAATTTGGCTGTTCTATAACATAAATGAATATTTTTAAACCTCTTGATTTATATGCCCTTATGGCTACAGTTTTTTTTATTCCTCCTCTCTCTTCCACTATAGCTCCAAGGAGAGGAGGAAAGAAATGTCCTCTTGGAAGGAAGAAAGAGGAGGGGAGTGGCTACCTCTTTTGCCCTATGGATTTTAGAAAGAAGAAGAAAGCTCACTTCATTATCCACAGGAAAGAAGATGATGTTTGGGAAGTGGGTAATTGGGGCAGGGGTCTTGACCTTCCCTCTCTGGGACAAAAATCCCAAAGTTGGCAGACATGTTAGGTCCCAGAGGACAAGGTCTGGCACATTGGCTGTGCTGTGGGAATGCTTCCCTGGCCTCACCAGGAGTTGACAAGAACAGGCCACTTCCAAAATGTCTGGGCCGTGATGTAGCAGCTGTGAGCAACAGCTAGATCGACGAGCCTGAGCGAGGGGCAGAAGATGCTTCTAGAGCTGACGGAGTTAGAATGAAGTCCCGTGAATGGGACCCTTACAGCCAGAGCAAATGACCAACCCGTAGACACCAGCAGTGGATGCTGAAGTACACCGCCCAGACTGGAAGGGGCTAGTCACCTTTGCGGACCAGAAGAGCCACACTGCCACCAGGATCAATCAGGTCATCGCCTTGCAGATGCCGTGAGTATTGAAAGCCCCATTCCCCGACTGCCATAAAGATGAACAGGCACTGCTCTCCTCGCCCAGAGCCACAGAGCACCTTAGGGACTGTGGGAGGAGCAGAGTGGTCACTAGAGACACGTCTCCCAACAGCAACTCTTGAAAGCAGACTGGATAGCTGACTACTCACATTGAAAGGACAGAGTGTGACACTGAAGACAGGTAGTTAGGTGCTAATGGTGTCATACTCAGATCCCCTGGACCAGCACATGCACTCACACACACACACACACACACACACACCCCAAACACATACACACAGTGGTGGCTCTCTTGCTCTGGGAGTATTGGCTTCACAACGGAAGTAGCCACACCTGGAGACACCTGAGAGATTAGGAGATCCGGGCCCTGTCTGAGGGCAGCCAATGATCCCTGCCACTGAAGTACAAAAACCTGCTCCGCTTATCTCTAGGAGGGATGAACTCTTTGCACCATCCTTGCTCCAGAGCTCGCATGGGATCAGGCGGAAGCTTATTCTAGCCAGCACCAGCCTTGCTCAGAGCCTTCCCTCCCCACTTCCCTCTCCTTCTCTCCCTCCCAGGGCCACGTGTGCCTGAATGCTGGTCTCATCAGGTCTGCTTCCCAGAACCAGCCTCAGACATAACACTTGTCTGCGCTTCCCTGTATCCCATTCAGTGGTAGTACCTAAGATAAACAAGTTCATTTTCTTTGCACATCTGAATAAAATGCAAATGAATTTGTGACTGACTCCACTGCATAGTTAGCAGTGTCTTAAGGCAAACATGACTCTAATGAGGGGCCCCCAGGGACACAGTCTGGTGGCAGGTGGCCCTTCTCTGCTCCCCTTTGCCAGTCGGGTTGACTGGGTGCTTGCTGGTCAGGTCTCTAACCCAAACCTCCCATGAGGGTGTGTTCCCCCAGACTAGCAGGGCCAGATTTAGGAATAGAAATATAAGATGCTCAGTTCAATTTGAATTTCAGATGAACAATAAATAAAGTTTTAGTATAAGTATCGAAGTATCTCATAAGACATACTAAAGAAGTTATTCATTGTTTATCTGAAATTCAGTTTAGCTGGATATCCTTCATTTTTTGGCAGCCTTTTCTAACTGTCTGACATAGCAGAAGCCACAGACCTGCCCACACTCCAACCTGGGCTGCCAGGTGAGGTGCAGGGCTCAGAAATTCGCCCTGTTGGCATTTCTCTCCTGGCTTGGCATCTTTTAGACTAGCCACTTACGCCTCCCACTCTGGATTTGACAAAAGCCACAGACTCATGAAGCTTGATGCTAAAGGGAAAAAAACAACATGATAATGCATGGCTCAGAAGTCTCCTTGACGGCAAACACTAGTTTGGAAGTCAGTGTCCCGGCTCATCTGCAAACAGCATCTGGTGCCAGGCAAAGCTCCTCCTGGGACTAGGAATAAAATGAGGATTGTAGGCAAGTGGGAAAAACAGAACCATAACGAGCTCACATTTGCTGAGCACCTACTATGTGCCTGCCTTTTTATGGTCATTATCTCACTTAATCCTCAAAGTTATCTTGGCAGCACAGGAGAATTGTTCCTATTTTGAGAACTGGGGAAACTGAAGCCCAGAGGGGAAAAGAAGGCTCTAAGTGGCATGCCCAATCTTCCCAAATGCAAAGAACTACTTAAGACTCAAAAAATCATAGAGTTGTTGGCTTGGCTTCAGAAAGGCCTCATCAAGAGAGAAGCCTGCCCACTTGTTAAACACACTCATGGTGGGGAAGCTGGGATAGTGCAGTGGGTTGAGTGCTCCCCTTGCAGCCCTGGGGTCTGAGGATAGAGTCCCAGTCCTGGTCCGTGAGGACCCTTATGCTGAACAGGGGTGTGCCTCCCATGTGGGAAGCCCCCAGTTTGGTTCCACTGGGACAAGCTTCCCATGTGGGAGGCCCCTGGTTCAGGCTTGCCTGCCTGGGGTGTGCTTCCTATGCGGGAGGTCCCCAGCCCAGTTCCTGCCGTATGTGGTCCTGTGCCCACATGTGTGGAATGAAAGTAAGTAAAAAACTAATGACATACAATTATGGAGAATGCTCTGAGTCCTCCTCCTTCTGTCTCTTTATCAAAACAATAAAGTAAATCTTTAAAACATACACACATGGACACAGAGCATAACCACATTCCTTTGGGGGAAAGAGATTCTGCTCCTTGCCCTGGGCAGGGTGGTAATCTGCTCCTTCTAAGCCTTTGTCTCAACACTAGATTGTTAGGGAAGAGTATACTGGGGGGATCTTAGTCTCAATCACTTTTTTGAAATCAGACACCCTTTTGAACACCTATTAAAAATTCGGATTAGGATTATAAATGTAAAAACCAGAGGGTACAAGCAAGTAAAAAAAAAGTAAATTAGTGAGGAAAGACACTGCAAGGGCAATGATAAACCATTTGCCAATCATGAGGATGGTTACAAAAGGAAGCCAGTTTGCCATTAACTTGTCAATTTGAGTATTTGCATATCCAAGAATTTCCAATAATTCCACTCCTAGACATGTATTCCAGAGAAATT
This sequence comes from Craseonycteris thonglongyai, assembly GCA_004027555.1. Classification (NCBI taxonomy): domain Eukaryota; kingdom Metazoa; phylum Chordata; class Mammalia; order Chiroptera; family Craseonycteridae; genus Craseonycteris; species Craseonycteris thonglongyai. The sequence continues at coordinate 7,038 of PVKE010027464.1, read as the reverse complement.
CTCGTGCAGTGGGCCCCAACTTTTTTGGCATTAGGGACCAGTTTCATGGAAGATGAGTTTTCCACAGATGGGGGGTGGGGAGTGATGGGAAATGGTTTTGGGGTGATTCAAGCACATTACATTTATTGTGCATTTTATTTTTCTTATTATATTGCAATATATAGTAAAATAATTATATAACTCACCATAATGCAGAATCACTTCACTGATAGGGTTTTGCTATGAGTCTGCAAGCAATTGATTTATTCTGGTCTCTGCAGTCAAATCTCTGATGTTAATGATGTCAAATCTGCTGATGTTAATCTGTGTGACCTGTGGCTGCCTGGGGTCCCAAATACCACACCTAAGGGAGGTAGTTCCCTCTTGGGTATGTGGGTTCCAGGTGGATAGATCTTATGAGTTATTTCAAGAGAAGCCCCAGATTTCAATTTCTATGTGCCAGTTCTCAATTTTAAAATATTGAGCAATATTTCAAATATGTAGTATACAATGTGGACCCAACAAAACAAAGCCACACCACCAGTTAGCCTCTCCTGCTATAAACTTTCCTTCCAGAAAAATGTCCAACTTATACATGTAAATAAAATTTTATGTCAATTATCAGGGGCTGTGGACCAAGGCCTCAGGTTAGGAACCTCTGCTGTCAAGTTTCAACTCTTAGGAAAGCTTCAACTTGGGTTAAGTGATTTTCATCTCTAACTTTAAATGTGGTTTCCTGGGGACAAGTTCTGGCCTTCCCAGGGAAGGTCTACAAACAGGTAGCCACCATTCTTGCCTCACCTTCCATCTTCCCATTCAGTGGCCAGGCGCTACTCCTAGCATCTTCCCTTAAATTCCCACTGCGACTTTCATCTCAAAAACACCCACTGATGCATAACATCATTAAGTATCAGGAAACGCAAATCAAAACCACAATGAGATATCATCTCACACCTGTCAGAATGGCTATCATCAAAAAGGTAAGAGCTACATGTTGGTAAAGATGTAGAGAAAAGGGAACTTTTATGCACTGTCTGTGGGAGTATAAATTGGTACAGCCACTATAGAGGTTCCTGAAAAAATTAAAAAACAGAACTAGCTTATGACCCAGCAATTACACTTCTAGATATTTATTCAAAGGAAATGAAAATACTAACATGGAAAGATATATGCACCCTGTGTTTATTGCAGCATTATTCACAATAGCCAAACCATGAAAGCAACCTAAGTGCCCACTGATGGATGAATGGATAAAGAAAATGTGATACATATATACAATGGAATATTATTCATTCATAAGAAGAATAAAATCTTGCCATTTACAACGACATGGATGGACTTAAAGGCATAATGTTAAGTGAAATAAGTCAGTAAGAGAAACAAATAACATATAATTTCATTTACATGTGGAATCTGAAAAATTAAAAAATAGAAACAAACTTAGCTCATAGATACAGAGAACAGATGGTGGTTCCTAGAGTTGAGGGCTGGGATGTGGGCAAAACGGGTGAAGGTGGTCAAAAGATACAAACTTCCAGTTGTAAAATAAGTCCTGGCAATGTGATGTACAGCATTGTAACTATAGTTGGTGATATATATTGTATATTTGAATGTTGCTAAAAGACTAGATCTGAAAAGGTCTCATCACAAGAAAAATGTATCTGTAACTATGTGTGGTGATGGATGTTAACTAACCTTATTGTGATCATTTCACGATACAAATATCAAATCATTATGTTGTAAACCTGAAACTAATCTGTTTGGAAAGTATCCAGCCATGTAGCTCTTCTAGTTATATTGACAATGGCTGTTTTTTTTCTGGACAGCCCTCATAATATATCTCAGTTTTTTAAAAAAAGCATCTGCTGGTGAAGACTTGACTTCCAGTGCTTGCAAAACTGGCTGAAAATGCCAGAAGGTGGGCCTCAGTCTCTTCCCTCTGGGTAGCCTTGAGTTCTGATGGCGCATGCCCACTCATGTCATGCTTGGTGCTGGCTCTGTTCTGAGGGGTCAGGTATTCCCACCCCACCTTGCTCATGACATCTACTTCATTGTTTGGCCTTTGGATAGGCACCCAGAAGTGACATAAGAGTCGCAGATGCCACCCACCCTCTTATACAGAGGAAGACTAGGAAAAGCCCTTTGGCACCTCTCTGTGTACCGTCTGCTCATGAATGCTGCTTCGCTCTCTGGGACAATGCCAAGGCAGGAAGGAGCCAGGCCAGGGCATTGGATGGACCTGTGTATAACTTTGACTTTGCCTTTACTAGCTGGGAACCCGAACCTGATGCCACTTCTCCATTCCCACCACCAGGTAAGGAATCCTTACTACGGGTGAGCTAGGCAGGTTGCTATTTCACAGATATTATCTTATTTAATCTCATAACAAAGCTGTGAGGCAGGAACTCATTTTAGCTCCATATAACAGATGAAGAAATTGAGGCTTAGAGAGTTTAATAACAACATGTAAGATTGTGCACTTGGCAAGAGAAGAGTTTAAATCCTTCATGTTTAGGTAATACTTGTGAGTTCTGCCAACCAACCGATGTCCACTTTCTCTTTATAACTGTGGGTCATTAAGTGGCTTAGAAGGAGTGTATATGAAGTGCACAGCCTAGGGCGGTCTTCAAAAACAACGTTGTTGTAACAATCACCTTGCGTCAGCACACTACAGCCCTGATGCATATTCTCTGTCTGGAGTTAAAGGGCATGCTTGGCTTCAAGAACAAGATTCCCCTCTGATCCAGCCTTCCTGGAGCTCTCAGAGCCCTGGCTGCTGCTGAGCCTTCCACATTTAACCAAACTTCGCACCTCTTCACCCTCATCAATGCCGTCATCTTGCAGGTCAGGTGGCTGTGTGTTCCTAAGTCCAGATCCTCGCCGTTCTCTGAACTTACTATAGTTCCCTTCAGGTCTGTAGCAGTGAGGGGCACGTCCCAAGCAGGTGCCAGCATTCTGGGTGCCTATAGCCCCTCACAGCGGCCTAAGAGCCATTGTGTGGGAATGTCTGAGAAAAATACCCTCCAGAAGGAAGAATAACAACTGGTGCTGGGGACAGGGCCTCCCTGAGGTACAAAGTGATGCTTCAATGTGGCATCAGATGTGTCACCATCACAGTAGTTGGGGACAAGTCTGATGCTAACTAGACGCATGACCTTGCCCACGTCACTTTCATTCTTGGCCTCAGTTGCTTCATCAATAAAATGGGTGGGGTAGAGTTAGGTTCATAATTTTCTAAAGTGTGGTCAACAGAACAATAGCCTCTAATCTTCTGCCCATGCTTGGTCAATTCAGTGTATTTAAGGCCCTGACAGGTCTGCATAGAGAGAGAACTGTTGACTTGGCTTAATCCATTGTCCTCTAAGCTTTCTGGACCACACAGCCTTTTAAGTAACACCAGTTAACATCCCATGGGCCAGTGTTCAGTGGAACATGCCTTGGCTAATTTTCAAGTCTCTTCTGGTACTAAAGTTATTTTTTAGCTCAAGGAAACCTCTGAGTATGTGCTGAGACACAGGAGTCTGGCTATGGACCCCCAGAATTTATTAGGTCCCTTGCCCCTGCTTCCCCCAGCCATCAGAACATCTGTGATTTCTTGACTTCCGATCAACTTTCCCTCCTTTCCACTTTTCCAGGGGAATCACACTTTTCCAGCTCTCATTTCCTGTGACTAGGGCTCTTGCAGAACTGAAGTTTGTATCCAGAGAGACAGCAATAAACATGCAAGCATGGTGCAACGAACTGAACGTTTATGTAACTCCCATTTTCATGTGCTGAAACCCTAACTCTCAGTGAGATGGTGTAGGGCATACATATGTCCCAGGCCTGGCCAATGAGGTAACACAGTCTCCTGACCACACTGATTGGTTCATTGTGGGCATGTGACTCCAGTTGAACCGACCAGAGAGAACTCAAGCACTTTTGCTGGAAAAATTAGGAAAGAAATGGTCCTTCATTTTGCTGTGGTTGGAAAACAGGGCGTTGTTTCTTCCTCTACTTGGGGAGGGCATTTCAGAGATATCCCAGAGGAAGGCATAGCTGAAGATGGTGACAAATAGCTTCTTGATAACAACACTGAGGGCCTGGATTCAGCCGGTTCTGAAGCAAGACCAGCAGCCCTTTTCCTTTGAATGAGGTTGAGTGTGATTTCTAATTCTGTGTGGGTTCTAAATACCACCCCCATCAATTTTACAAGGGGCACGGTGAGCAACAAATGTTAAATTAGAGGAGGAAGGGGCTGTAGAGTATGGTGAAGGATGCATGGGAAGCATTTGGGAGAAGAGAGTGGTTCCCCATGGCATGGAGTGGGCACAAGCCACAGGACAGAGAGAAGGGACTGATCACATGGACCCCAGTAAGAGTGGGCAATGTGTAACCCGGTGTAGTGAAGCATCTATGATGGAATTTGGGGCACTATGAGGCCAAACGTAAACATAGGGTCAGCCCTGATACATACCCTAATTTAGCCTTGCTACTCCAAGTGCGGCTGTGGACCTGTAGTCTTGGCATTGCCTGGGGGCTTGTTAGAAATGCAGAATCTTAGGCCACACCCAAGACCTGCTGATGCAGGATCTGCGCTGTAACAGGACCCCAGCTGGTTCGTGTACGCATTTCAGTCTGGGCAGCACCGCTGTAGGGTTACGGGTAACGTACAAAGGTGGCTCTACCAGTTCCTTCCTGCCTGGATGCCGTGCTGCCCCACTGATCAAGGGGCGGAAAGTTTCCCCATCCCTTTGATCTGGGCTCACCCTGTGACTTGCTTGGACCAATAGAATGGGAAGTGGAGCTGCCAGTGCTATGTCCAGCCCTCAGGAGGCCTGGTAGCTCTGCCTCCTCTCTCAGAAGCCAGCTGTCATAGGAAAAGCCTGACAACCCTGAGACTGCATGGAGATGCCACTGGAGGACCCACGAGTTCCAGAAGACTGAAGAAGACCTTCTTGGGCCACCTAGTGAACCCCAGTCCCCAGCTGAATGCAACTGAGCATGTGTCCCTCACTGATGTCACATGGAGCTGAGCCCTGCTCAAATTTCTGAGCCGGAGAATCAAGAGAAATAACTAATCACTGATATTTTAAGGCTCTGTTTTGGGATTGTTTTGTTACATAGCAAAAGATTATTGAGGCAGTGACTGTCTTTCCTCCTCATGAAAGGAGCAGGCTGAGGAATGGCCGCCAGGTCATCTGCAGGGTGTTCACTCACTTTGGACACTGTGCTGAGCAATATGCACCTGCCAGGTGCTGTTCCAGGCACTGTTTCAAGCCTGGGATGGGTGTGACGAGGGTCAGCAGCACCCCTGCTCTTGCAGAACTAAAGTGCATATCCAGAGAGACAGTAATAAACACTGAAACACAGTGCAACCAACTGAATGTTTACATCACTCCCAAATTCGTATGTTAAATCCTACCTCTCAGTGTGATGGTATAGGAGGTGGGGCTTCTGGGAGGTGATTAGGTCACTAGGTGAAGAGGGTGAAGCCCTCATGAGTGGGATCAGTGCCCTTATAAAAGGAATCTCTCTCTCTGACACCCCCTCCACTCCAGTGTGAGGAGACAATGAGAAAATGCCTGTCTGCAACTTGGAATGGATCCTCACCAGAATCCAACCATGCTGGTGCCGATTTCAGACTTCCTGCTTTCAGAGCTGTGAGAAATAAATTTCTGTTGTTTATAAACCACCCAGTGGATGGTACTTCGTTATAGCAGCCAAACTAAGACACATAATTTCAGGAGGTAAGGAGTAATTTGGAGTGGGGATGGGGACAGTATTAGATGGTACAGGAAAGGTCACTCTGAGGAGACACACTTGAGCCGAGGCCCTGGTGTTGAATAGAAGCAAACAGTATAAAGGCCAGAGAGAAAGATGAAGCCGCCAGGGGAGAACATGCTTGCTGTTTGAAGCAGCGGGTCTGGTGGGGAGTGGGGGGGAGGGGGAGATCATGAGATGCACTCACAAAAGATGGCAGGGGTACAACTGCACTGTCCAGTTTAGCAGCCATTGCCACACAGGCAATTTTACATTAAATTCAAATTTAACATTAAAATTAAGTAAACTTACATTAAAATTAAGTATAATTGAAAATTCAGTTCCTCAGTCCCAGTAGCCAGATTTTAAGTGCTCAATAGCCACATGTGACTCATGGCTACCATATGGGACAGTACAGATAGTACAGATGAGAACATTACTGTCAACGCAGAACGTTCTATTGGCCGACACCGGCTATGGAACAAATAAGAAGTAGCCAGGTCAAGGTCAAACCATGCACTTCATGGGCCTGGTACTTCATTAAATCCCTTGAGGTCCAAATTATCCACAGCAAGATGCCAAGTCCATGAGCAGCTGAACCAGGTCTTACCCAGAGGGCATGTTCAAAGCCCCATCCATGGTAACTGGCAGCAAAGAGGCCTGTTTAAGTGACATCTTTGCAACCTCATTTACACTGCCAATTTGGGGCTCCCGCATATGAAAGAAAAAAAAAAAAAAGAGCGTGGCTACAATTTCAGGGCAACAAGCAGAAGGGAAATTGCTACAATTAGCCAAAGCTGATTCATTAGCATATTTTCTTCCTCTGCACATAACATCTGTTGGTGTGGAAACAGTCACTCTGTCTTGCCCTGTCTGGACGAGAGGCATGGGCAACGAATCAGGCGGGTCCACAGGGGAGCCCGACAGCAGCCAGGATGAAGTCAAGGAGGCAGGAGGCCCTAAATCACAGCCCCTGAGGAACTGGGATGGGCACTGGCAGGTAGTCTTTAAGAAAAATAAGTAGGAAAATGCTTCCTTGCACTAGCTGAGAAGCGGCAGGTGGAGGTTCATGCTTTCCTTGGAGTTAGGGAGACATGTGTTGTTAGTGTGACATCTCTACAAGTTTCCTAACCTCTGGGGCAGTTAGTTATGAGTGCTCATCTGAGAAATGGCAACAATGACACCCACCTGATGGGTTGGTGCTAGAAGTAAAATTACATAAAATAATCTCTGTGAACACATCTGGCACATAGTAAGTGCTCAGGAAATGTTGGCCAAATCATCTTTTTTTTTTTTTTTTTTTTTTTTAAATTTAAT
>PVKE010027463.1:0-21583 GCA_004027555.1 Craseonycteris thonglongyai | reverse complement strand
GTAAAGATGAACACTCTTAAAATATATAGAAAAATTATAAAAATTGAGAAGATAAACTATAAAAATAAACCAAATGGAAATTTAAAGATTTATTTTTTTATTGTTTTTGACAGAGAGAGAGAGATACAGAGACAGAGAGAATGGGGAGGGCCCAGAACAGTCTCCATAGTTGCACATCATTGGTTTTTCCACATAGTTTCATTCCACAGGTGGGCATGGGGCTGCACAGGCAGGAAATGGGCCGGGGTCTCATTCCGGTGAGAGCTGAACTGGGGGAACTCCCCAGTTCAGCATATGAGTCCGCACGGGCTGGGGCCGGGACTCGATCCTCAGTCCCCAGGGCTGCAAAGTGAGTGCTTAACCCACTGAGCCATCCCGGCTTCCCCCAAATGGAAATTTAAAAGCTGAAAAATGCAGTAACTAAAATTAAAAAGAATTAGTAGATGGACTCAATGTCAGAAGGGAATGACAGAGAAAATATTTAAGTGAACTTGAAAAATAGATAAATAGAAATGATCTCATGTGAAGGAAAAAGAATTAAAAAAAAAGGACAAAGTCTATGACACCTGTGAAACAAAATCAAGATCTAACATTTGTGCCATTGGGGTCTCAGAAGAGAAAAGAAATGTATTAGTGCAAATATATATTTGAAAAAATAACAGGTAAATACTTCTTAAATTTAGTGACAGACATAAATTTGTAGATTCAATAAGTTCTGAGAAGCCTATGTAGGATACACTCAAAGAAAACTATATATAGATACATCATAATTAGGCTGACCAGATGTATCATTTTAAACAGGACAAAAAAACAATGGCACTGTTCCATTTCAAAGGGATTATAGTCTAGTTTATAGTCTAGGGATTAATCAGTCTAGTTTCACTGGGCTAAATTCAAGGTGTCAGTAGGCTGACCATATGTACTGTTTGAAATGGGACAGTATCTTTGTTTTTGTCCTATTTAAAATGGTACTTCTGGTCAGCCTAATCATAATTAAACTACTAAATACTAAAAATTAAATGTATATCATATCTATATACATGTATATATACACATACACATATCTATATACACACACATATCTATACTCACACACACACACACATATATATACACACACACACACATATACACACACACTTACATGCATAAACACACACACACATATATTCAGTCAGAGACATACGACACATTACATACAGGGAAACAACATTTTGAATGACCAAGGATTTCTCATCAAAAACTATGGAGGCCAAATATAGAGAACTAACAACTTTTAAGTGCTGAAAGAAAGAAATTGTCAACCCAAAATTCTACACTCAATGAAATGTTTGTTCATCAGAAATGATGACAAAATAAAGAAACTTTTAGCTAATGGAAGACTAGAAGAATTAGGAATCAGCAGATCTACTTGAAAGGAAATACTAACAGAAGCTCTTGAAGAGAAAGAAAAATAATACCAGAGAGAAACTTGGAACTCCAGGAATAATAGAAGAGCCACAGAAATGGTGACTATCAAAGTAAATGTAGTAGATTATTTTTTCCTTTCAAGTTTTAAAAATAATATGACTACCAAATGTAAAAATTATAATATTGTTTGGTTGCATTTTCTGAGTATAAAATAAACAAGGAAGTGTAAAAGGACCTATGTGGCAGTAAGGCTTCTACATTTCTACATGTTCTGATTAAAAAACAGAGACTATCAGATTAGATTTTTAAAAAGAGTCAGCTATATGTTCACTACAGTAAACTCACGTTAAATATGAATAGACAAAAGTGGAAGGCAAAAGATATATCATAAAAACACCAATCAAAAGAATATTGCAATGGCTTTATTAATATAAGACAGAGTAAATATTAGAACAAGAAAATATTATCAGGAATAACAAAGAACAGAAATTAGTTATTATTAAATACTGATAAATGGGTTAATGCTCTAAAAAGTCATAACAACCCTAAATATGCATGCTCCTAACAACAGGCATCAAACTACAAGCAGCAAAAACTGATAGACTTGAAAGAAGAAATAGACAAATTAACAAATACAATTGGAGATAACTGTACTCTGTAATCAATAAAAGAACAAGACAGAACATTAGCAAGGATATAGAAGACTTAACACTAATTGTTATTTATAGAATACTTCATCCAACAATAGCAGAATACATTTTGTTTAAGTGTTCATAAAATATTCACCAATAAAGATCATATCCTGGGCCATAAAATAAGCCTTAATCAATTTATAAAAATTAAAATAATACAAAGTATGTGTTTACTGTAATGAAATTAAATTAGAACTCAATAACAGAAAGACATCTGGAAAAATTCCAAAACATTTAAAAATTAAACAACTTATGGGCCAAAGAGAAAATCAAGAGAAATTAGAAAATATTTTTAACTGAATGAAAATAGAAGTATAACATGTTATAACTTATTCAAAGTAGTACTTAGAGAGACATTTAGAGCATTAAATGATTATATTAAAAAGATAGGTCTCAGGTCTATATCTGACCTCATAGTTATAAGCTAGTGAAGAATAAATTAAACCTAAAACAAGCAGAAGGAAGGAAATAATGTATACATTATTAGGGGAGTGTATTTCCCAAATAAGTGAACAGAATTAAAGTAGAAAACAGAAAAACAATAGAGAAAGTCAATGAAACCAAAGAGTAATTCTCTGATTTAAACTCTACCAGACAGACCATGGGGGGAAAAGATACAAATTGCCAATACCAGAACTGCAAGGAGAGATATCACCATAGACCCCACAGATATTATAAGAACAATAAAAGTATATTACAAAGGACTATCACACAAATTCAATAACTTAGATGAGATGGATCAATTCCTTGAAAACTATAAACTACCAAAAGTCACCTTAAGCTAAAATTTTGGTGACTACCGTAAAAAGTATTTATATTAGGATACTCTCCAGGCTTAATTCAGGACCACTGTCTGCTCTCATGCACTGGTTTTTCAGCATCAAGATAATTTCCCATCTTCACAGCTCCAGCTACTGTGAAGGATTAGTACTTAATCTTGGTCATCGATTCTTTGGCTTTGCCTACCCTTTTTCCTATAAACCTTTGAATCCATCTCTCTCCCCTTCCTAGACTATCTTAATTAAGAGGAGAATTGATATAATCTTCAGGAACTTTGGATGGCGGAGGTTCTTGCAGAAAAATTTTGGAGTGTCTGATTAGCCTCTTTTTTCAGGATCTTCTCTCCCCATTGCCCTCTGCCAAAACTTTCTTAGCAGCAATGTGTACTTTGTATTAGTGCACATTCAGGAAGGCTCAAAGCCCTTGCCTGTGACTCTCTACATGGCCAAGCCCTCAGTAAGAGGCCCTTTTTCCATCTAGCAACATTACTCCCCAAATCAACCACTTTTTGGTAGCATGTTGCTTGTCTTATAAACTTTATTTCCTGATTTAAAGGACCAACAATCTTCATCAGAACTAACCTTTTTGCCTAAATAACTGCGACAAACTTAGGACACTACAAGGACATCTGCTATAGCCCTCCCTTTTAATTTGAGGAAGGACTCAATAGAATTTATATAGCTTTTGTCTGTAGATTCTGGTTTATGGATTAACATCTAGGGTCCCTCCTCTCTTGTTGATTTTCCAGTTAGTTTGTGTTAGTTTATAAGATGGAAAACACTTATACCCAAAACATAGTTCTCCTCTCTGTCTGAACATGATCTTTTTAAAAGCAATTTCTTCTACTTTTGGAGCAGTATCCCCAAACTAATACTGCCTGCAAGGGACAAATATATACTCCCAGGCAGCATTTGCCAGTAACTTGATAGGTATGGCAAGGTGCATTCCTGGTAATATTTTGAGAGAATACAAAAACAATGGGGTGTGCAATAGATTCACTAGCTAAGCCAAAAAATTACAATGTTTGAACCTCCCAAGAGCCACCCCCACAATTAATATGGATTTCTTTAAACCACCAGAACTGGGCCTAATTCCGCTCCCACACTCTGTGGGAATTCTGACTCCCATTCAAAACTTTCCCTATGACTTATGACCAGGAGGACATGGTGTTTATGATTTCTCCCAAACTAAACTTCTCCTCTTAGTTACGTGTTGGCTGCTAGTTTCTCATTGAAGTGATTCCCAACTTTGCAGAAACATAAATACTGGCACCAACCCTATTCTGAGTTGAGCTCTTGCCCCTCTCCTTTTTTTTTTCTTTAAGAACTAGAATTCATGGCATGTACTAACCTTGCTTCTCTAATAACATATAACTCCAACTCACTTCTTTTCTACCTTTCAATAGCTAGCAGGCATTGCCCACCATTGCCTCTTTCACATAATTACCACTTCCTTTCTACCCACTTTATAAACAGATGTTTCCCTTTTTGTTCTCTTGTTTCCCTTTCTAAATCTCCAGGAATGTTAAAGTTAGGGCTTGATTTTTCACTTTGAAATGTTTCCTACATTTGTGACACAAATGTCACCAGAGGATTTATAGCAGTTTACGTGAAGACGAGTATGAGATGAAGAATCAAAAAACTCTCCTGTAACAGATAAATCCAAATGCCAGCCAATGACTATTTTTTGATAATCATAATATCATCCAATAATTTATAGAAATTCTGAGAATTATAGCCAGTTTGAATACAGAATCAGAGAGATTGTGGGTTCTGCTCCAGACCACCTCAATAAAGCGAGTATCACAGTAAAGCAAGTCATTGTCCTTCGCTGGTGGAGGGTCTTGACTTTGTGAAAAAAGCAACATCTGTGAGGCAAAAGAAAGCACTCAGTATTCATCTGAGGAGTTTATAAAATACTAATACCTAGGTCCTACCTCCAAAGATTGATTTCACTTATGAACTACAACCTGGGCATCAATTTTTTATTTTTTTTAAATTCCCTAGGTGACTATTGTGTAACAAAATGACTCTTCTGTTTCCAGAAGACGTCAGCATGATCAGAATCACCAGGAGCATGAGATAAAGCATAGATTGCTAAAAATTTTGATTCAGTAGGTTTGGAAGGGGCCTGAGAATTTCCATTTCTAACACATTCCCAGCGGAAGCTATTGTTCTAGAGGCCATACTTCTTTTTAGAGCACTTTCATGTGCATAGGATTCTGTTCAAAAGTAGGTCCACTTCAGTAGATTTTGAACTGAACCTGAGCTACTACAGTTCTAACAAGCTCTCAGGTGATTATCAATGTTGCTGATAGTGAGCTGCACTTCATACAGCAAAAGATTACAGCACAGAAAGTCAGTTATTAAGAGCAGGGAATTCATTCCATAGTATGATTTTGTAAAAATAGTGAGAAAAAAAATTGGTAGCAAACCACAAATTTGAAGGATGTTTTCAACTGTAATTTCAATATCATTGCACAGATACATAATGAAGATTCCATGATCTTTGAGAAATTACCAAAAATTTTGGCTTAGGAAAGATTAATATTTTTACTCAGGCCATCTGGGTTTTGGAGATAAAATGTGCTTTTGATAATTACATGTGATAATTATTTTTGATCTTTAAAAAATACTTAAGGAATGCTATTTATTAAATTTGTTCTCCTTTTTATTTTTCCTGATGGCATATTATAACTAATTTGCTATTTAAAAGAAAATGTTTAAAAGGCTTGTATTTAAGCAGTTCCAAGTGAACATCACAGAAATCAAATGATCAAACTAAAATATTAATAGCTGTAGATGACTCAAATGTTTCCTTAACTTAGTGTATTTTGTTTTGATGTGATTTTCTTCCATATTAAAAAAAAAATCCTTTAGTATCATTTGCTCCTGTAATACTTTAGCATGCTTAAAAAATTTTAGTTTCAGATTCTGCAGTTTTGAAATACCTCTGTGAAACTATCTTAAAGAAAATAAATTAGAAAAAGAATTTCCATTCTTCCCAGCTTGTTTCTTCACAAAAGCAGACACATTTACTGAAGAAGCACAGAGCTGCATAAGTATTTTGTTATAATCAGACATTTTTTCTCTTATCCTATGGCTATACTCTGCCTAAGGAAACAATATTTTGTGTGCCATGTGCATAATCTGTGCAATAATTTATGCAATTTATGCAATAGTTTTCCTTTAAAATGTGTAGGTCTAGTTTTCAAACTAGAAAAAGTAATAAATTTCCATGTAGTCTCATCCATTTTATGATAATGTTTAACAAATGATTAGATTACCAAAATAAATTATCCAAGGGAAGTTGACAGACAAGCAATAATGGTAATAAAAGAAATCCAAGAACATAAACAGATTCTTCCTTGATGAAACTGAAGCATCCACTTAGATATGTATCAGACTTTTTCAATTTTTGATAGCAGTAATGAAGGTTTAAGTGCCTCAATTCTTAAATATGTACAACTCCAAGTTTAATATTAATTTAGAAATATAAATAAGTCGTATTAAGATAGGGATGCTAAAATTGTGATAAGGAATGACCATAGACCAATATTCTCCTCAGGGAAGTCCAAATGTGGGTGTCAAATTGCTTACATATATGAGAACTATCTGAAAAGCATGCAGCATGTAACAGGAAAAATAGAGGCATTCATGGCTAGATTTTTTTTGGACAGCCCTTGTATTAATTCTTTCCACCATTATTCAGTATACATCAAATATCTGCCTTGGCTGGAATCTATATTAGTTTCTGTAATGAATCAATAATTTTCTTAATATTCTTAAATAAAATTTATGTATCTTATAGATGTTACTGGATTCCCTTCTTCCAGTGTTTACTATTCGAATTTATTTTCTATATACTAACCAGAATTAACTTTGTATGGTTAAAATTATATTATATAATAAGTTCAAACTCTTTAATTTGACTTACAGAGACCTTTTTATGGTTTCACTCTTGTTTACCTCTTTGGTCTCGCTGGCCTACCTCACTCTCCAGCCATTCTGAATGACTAAGCATTCCACCAAAAAAGTCAGGCCTTCCCATGCTATCTATTTCCATGCCCAAATGCATCCCCTCCTCTTTTTATTTGACTCATTTTCCATGCCCTTTAGTTTCTGGCCTAAATGTCTCCTCAGCTAAAAATTCTCTAAGGCAGAGGTACCCAACCCCTGAGCCCCAGGAGCTGGGCTGCACAACAGGAGGTGAGTGATGGGCAAGCAAGTAAAGCTTCATCTGTATTTACACCTGCTCTTCATCGCTCGCATGACCACCCGAGCTCCGCCTCCTGTCAGATCAGCAGTGGCATTAGATTCTCCTAGGACCTAGGAGCACGGAACCTGTTGTGAACTGTGCACATGCATACTATTGTGGAAAAATTATATTCCACAAAACCAGTCCCTATTGCCAAAAAGGTTGGGATGACTGCTCTTAGGACTAAAGCCTGGTCATGTGTGAACCTCTTATGACATCAAATACTCTACCTCTGAGCTATGCCCCTCAGGTGAGTGTCCTATAAACCAAATAACACTCCATTCTTTCTACCTTGTAGCACCTAACACAGCAAGTGATTTACTTGTCTGCCTCTCTGCAGTGATCCAGCCGCTGCGTGTCGAACCAGGGCCAACGGCGGGGGTGAGGATTGAGAAAAATAAAGAGAAAGAGAAAAGAAATACGGAAGGTCTGGTCTCTCTGAAGGCAACCAGCCCGGCAGTTTATTCAGTGTATCCTTTTATACAGTTACACAAACATCTGAGGGTTAAAAGATTAACATGTACTTTGCAAAAGACAAACTTTCTCAGATGAGCATAGCAAGACTTCTTCAAGGCTATTCTCACAAATGCAAGATTAGATCTTCTCTACACAGGAACAAAGAAGCAAAGACTTAATGAGACATGACTCACTTCTGTCCTTGACAAAAGCTGCCCAAGATTATTTTCGGCTACCCACACCTCTCCTACTAGACTGTATACCCCTCAAGGGCAGGAAATACACCTTATTTGCTCTGGAAATTTCATTATGTGAGATGTGCTTTGGCACATCTTGGTGATAATTTGTTGAATAAGTGGAGAATTGAACAATGCATTAATCACACTTATTTTGGTGAGGCAATTTTATAGTGGCAAGTGTGTGAGATAAGGGAAATTATCCTTAGCCTTACTACTTGACCACATGGATTGAAATAGTTGATGGTTAATGCCTGCATGTGCACACACACACACATTCTCTTTTTTCACACATTGTAATTTGAATTTATGATTAAGATGTTTTGAACTGAAATCACAATCTTTCCTACTGAGAACACTAAGTGGCGTACTCTTGCTTTGCTGTATTATGATGGATCAAAATACAAGGCATCTATCTATCTCCAAAGTCAACTTGAATCTTTTTCTTTTTTTTGAAAGCAGCGTAGGAAGTAAGCATTAACTAATCTGGAGAAATAAATATGCTTTTAGTAGAAAGATGAGAACTGTGTTTGTGGCTAAAATGTTTTGGTCTTTTAGTATACCACATAAAATATACTGAACTTCTAAACAAGTTTTATTTCATTGGCATCTTTTTTTAAACCATTTATTGATATGGATATAGCACTCCAGTATTATAGCATGATTTTTAACTATGCCTGTAGATTCCAACACCAAATCTGGAAAACAAATAAAAGTTACGTTAGGGGAAGCTCAGATGGCTCAGCGGGTTAAGGACTCACCTTGCAGTCCCAGTGTCGGAGTATCAAATCCCAGCCCTGGCCTGTGCAGACCCTTATGCTGAACTAGAGTGTGGTCTCCAGTTCAGTTCTCACCCGGGTGAGCTTTCCATGTGGGAGGTCCCAAGCCCAGTTCCCACCCTGTGCAGTCCCCTGCCCACCTGTGTGGAATGAAACTATGTCGAAATCTGATGACATAATAACTATGGAGACTGCTCTGGACCCTCTCCCTTTTCTCTGTCTCTCTTTGTCTCTGTCTCTCTCTGTCAAAAACAATAAAATATATCTTAAAAAAACAAATATGTTTTTTAAAGGTACATTAATGCATATTTGACTGGAAAAAATAGTATCAAAACATTAACAATGATTATTTCTGAATGCATTTATTTTTTACCTTTCCATATTTTCCCTAAAACTTTGGCAATGAGCAGGTAAAAAAAGAAAACCAATAAACATTTTTACACACAGAAAAGAACCAAAAATATAATGACACTGCTCAAGAGAGAGAGCTGAGTAGATATGACTGTTCTATAAATTTCTTGCTAGATTTAAAATTCTATAGTTTTATGACTTCTCAACTGTATTATGCAAAAATATGTAATTTCAATCTGTACCTGATATAGTAGGGATTCAAACAGAAATATCTGTAAAAATGCTCTTTCACAATATAAATAACTAATGAAAAGTATACATACAACTTTGGTCAGAACAAAAAGTGAAAGCCTTGTACAAAGTAGGCACTCATTGTGTGTTAACTGAATAAATACATCAGTTGGTCAATGAATTTTAGATAATGATTGTGTATTAAAATCTTGTCTCTGCTGCCCTCTAGCGGCTCACATGCTAAACTCTGAAAGACTTCAAATGAGAAAATTGTCTTCCATTCACAGTTCCTTATTTTAGGGGAGTATTAATGTTCAGGCTTGATATTTCCCTTGGACATAATTACATTGGTAATTAGCCCTGTGCTCAAAGATAAATTGCTATTGAGATACCAGAATCACTACTAATGATCTTTGAGCTATCAAGTGGATATGGGAAATTGCAAAGATAAATTGCAAGTGGGTGAATGTTGAAATTTTCATAAAAGTGAAAGATAGATTATATAAGATAATTATAGCAATTTTTATTTCTAGCCTAAATAGGGTTATAGAATGGTAATTTTAAAAGTAGTTTGCAGTTGCCAAGGTAAAGGACTAGCTGAACATGGGTTCATTGTGAAGAAATACCATCAGGTTATCTAGTCTAGATTACTTTTTTGAAAGAATGAATAGACTTGGGAATTATTGTAAATATAATGTATCTGGAATTGAGAAAACATTTGACAAATCTTTAATTATGTCCTTTTGTACAAAATGAAAAAATATAGACTGTATTGTAATATCTATTTCTTATTGTTTCCTCTAAGCTATTAGACCTATCTTTGTGTCAGATACTCACTCTTCCATATAAAAAAAAGGTCCATCAACACAGTCTTTCCCACTACCATGACCTAAACAATTTTCCTTATTTGTTTCATATTTATTTTTACCTCAGCTTCTTACCTGATTTATTTTTCAATTTATGACTTTACCTTGAGCCAAGTTTGAACTACTATTCATTAGAATTTGCTGGCTAGCAGCTATACTTGGCTAAAATTCACATTCTCTCTTTTATTATTTCCATGAAAATGGATGGTCATAAATCAAAAATCATAAAACTTTATACTAGAGTAATATGAAGGGATAAAAGAATGGTAGAATCCATATTCAGATTTGGACCACTGTTTTAATGGCACCATACATGAAAGTGAGACTAAACAAGTTTCACAAGATTTCTTCTTACATATTCCTCTTTTTTTCTTAAATATTTTATAATGTTTAATTACTGATTTTCTATTTCTGAATCTTTTTGTGTTCTGAAGAAATACTTCCAAGCTGATCAGCAGATGGCACTGCTAACTTAAAGAACTAATTCCTAGACATGCTAAAAACAAAAACAAAACAAACAAAACAACCACAAAAAACTGGAGACATGACTTAAAAACTAACAATAAATATTTTTTCATTGCACATGTGTATTGTAGAAAAATGACAAAAAGTTAAGCAGATGGATGAAATTTTAAATCATCTATAATTACAGATAAAATCACTATTAACATTTTAGTGCATAGCCAAATTTTATATTCACATTTAACAAAAATGGAATATATCCTATAAGAGCTTTAGGTTTTTAAGATGAACAATATATTATAAATAAATTGCCATGTAATTAAATCTTTCTCAGTGACATGATTTTTTATGACTGTAAAACTATATCATATGTTAATTAACTAATAACATATTATATGAAATTTAGGTTATTTCCCATTTCTTAGCCTCATAAATAACACTGTCATGAACATCCATGTGTATATTTCTTTAGTTATGAGATCATGCCCTTAAGTGTCTCCACAGAATAAAATCTTAGGTAGAACTTCTGTTTTAAAAATATATCTATATTTTTCAAATATTATTTTCAAATTAATCCCAAGAAAAAATATACTAATTCACACTCCCCCTTTTCCTTTGATTTATATACACTGAATATTATATTTAAAAAATCATTTGCTTCAAAATGGATACAAAATATAACTTAAAAAAAAGTCTGTCTGATTAAATATTTTCAAACATTTTTATAGGGTATAATTTTGATTTTTTTGTGAATTTCAAATTCATGTCTTTTGCTCCTTTTTAAATACAAATTAGTTTATGATTTTTCTACTTATTTTGTAAGCACTCTTTATAGATTAAGGTTATTGCTGTCATTAAAATTATCATTTCCATTAAGGTTATCCTAAATGTCCAAATGCTGCTAACCCAAAAATTATTTAAGAAAACATTACTTTAGAAGAAAAATATTTATCATTCTTCTTTTTAAAGTGTTTTTGAACTTTTCTTTAAGTATTCTGTAATTAATACTCATAAATGTCCCACAGGGGCTATGAAAAGGGTAGTCTATATTTGTGTGCCCTAGAATTCAAATTTTATAATCCCTGTTACATTCCTCAAATTCTCTATATAATGTTATTTGCTTTTGACCACTTGATTTTTCATAAAGAAATGGCTGAATTTCTGGTAATTGTGTTTCTTTTCACTTATACTTATTTTTATTTATATATATTATTATTTGAGACATAGAAGCTTATAATTCATATTTTCATTGTGGATTTTGCATTTTTGTTTTTAAAAAGATTTTTGCTCAATTTAGTTGTTTGTTTCCTGTTTTAAACTCAAATTACACTTAGTAATATATGTCATAATTAATGTATCAATTATTATATTATTCATATAACAATTATGAGATACTTCTAAAGTGGTTGAAAAGTTTGATCTTTCAGTAGCTTTAAACATTTTACTCACAATATTTGTTCAATGGCTTCTTTCAAACTGCAGCCCTACCTCAGTTCTTTGTCATCACATATTGTGGATTAATGGGGTTTGAATTCCATTATACAAATGCTATAAAAGAGGACATGAGTGTCTCTTATTCACTTCATGTTTTAGGTAATTGCCCAGTTGAAATAGACTATTTCACACTTAAATTAATCGATTTTCCACAAATAATGATAATTCACTTAATGACAAAGTTTTCAGGAATAATTTAAAATCTTTAAGCAGAAGATAGGTGTATTTACTCATCAACACATTCACACAAGGTAGGCATTACTGTTATTGTTACTATAATTATTATTATTATTATTACATTTTAGAAATGAGGAAACAAAGAGATTAAGTTACTTACTCAAGGTAATTCAGCCAAGATTCAAACCCACGCAACAAAAATGTCTGTGTTTGTGGTTTTATTTCCACAACCATGTCAGAGAAAGAAAGGCCTGCAAATAAAAACTGAACGTGCTGATTTTATTTAAAACTCTACAAGATGATGGTGTGCGACAGTATTGTTTGGTGCCTCGTGGTTGGGGTGCCCAGTGGCGGCACCTAGGCAACCACAGCAGAGGTTGTCTTGACAGCTTAGGGAGTTTTAAAAGATAGTCCCTTTGGCAGGCGTGGTGACATTAGTCCAGCTTGCAATAGAAGCAATGACAGTGATGAGGGGTTCTTACAACTGAGATTTGGCAAGACTCTTATTGAAAGGCTGGAACAAAACAAACAACAAACAAACAAACAAAAACCAAAAAAGAAGATAAAAGCAAATATAGGGGGAGTTGACCAGAGTCAGCTGTGAATTCAGTGCAAACCACCACCATCCTCACTCTGGGGACAGCCAATGACTATGCTAGATTCCAAAGAGGACCCGATGCCACACGATGGGGTGGAATTCAAAGCAATAAAATTTGCTTATTTCTTGACAAATAGTCCTACTTCTCCCTGACTGCTAGCATGACCAGGAAAAATATAAGATTCTTTTACTACAGAGCAGAAGCAGTATTGAGAAGGCAAAAGCAGTGTAACCCACTTGGCAGGAGTTAATATTTGCAAAATCGAAGGATTGGGTTGCATAGCCATAGTTCATACCTGTCCCGCAATGCTTTATGGTGGCTTAGATCCAGTTGTCCTGCTCCTGAGTCTGTAGTCTTTTCACCAAAGCATCCACAAATGATAAAAACAAGGCTCAGAGGACAGATAAGGTAGGACTTAAAAAGAACCACTTACGGGTAACACACCATAGACTTTTACGGATGATTACTAAACTAGTCAGAGTGAATACCTGCAATTTCACCTCAGAGTTACAGGTCTAGCTCTGCCAACTGCCCTGAGCTTTGTGTGATCTTAGGAAAAACAAATGTCTGATAGCCTTGGTGCCAACACTAAAGGTGACCACAGAACTTCCCATAATGCATGTGACCCTGACCTTCAAATTAAAATAAGCAACAGTCTTATGGGCAAAATTAGTAATAAATGGACCCAAAGGTTTTTGAACTTTAATGATAATGAAATTCTGTTATAATACGTAGCCAAAAGCAAAACAAAATCAAACAGTGACTTTCAATGGCACAAATATTAGATTAGCCTCAAACTTCTATGTAACATTAATATCAGACAACAGTGAAGAATAATTTATGTTCAATCTATTGCCTTGTACACATAGAGCCTTCAGTAGATAGTCTTGGATTATACAAAGCCTCAGAAAACATACCTACTACATGCCCTTCTTGAAAAGAAAGAAAAAATATTTTACCCAGTGGAAAAATGAATCAAAATTGACAAGTTAAGATAATTTTCAGACATATAAGAACTGATGAGCACATGAATGATATATATAGTTGTAAACATAGCTATAAAACTGACCAGAAATATAAAAGTTAAATATAAATGTTTATAAAATTATATATGCATATGTATGTTAAAAAGTAATACAAAATCATGGTGGATAATTTAGGAAGTAAAAAAGTATAAAAAAAAAAATTATTTGTAATTCTACCTATGAAAAGAATCTTAACATTTTCATGTATTTCCTCCTGCTACATACCGATATGCATATTGCAAACCATACTACATAAGCAAATTTTATTCTTATATTGTAAAAACTGAATAGAGAAAATCCAATAGTCTTAATTCCTAAAAGCAGGATTTTTAATATATTTGTATAATATTATATTCTATAGATATCCCATAATTTCAAAATGTTTCCCATTGGGCGTCTTTGGATCATTTCTACTTTTTTTGGCTATTACATATCTTATAGATGCAAACACCATATCTTTTGACCTCTGAATTGGGTAGAGTCCTGAACATGGAATTGGTGGGTTAAAAGGTTTGTCTTGGGAAGCCGGGATGGCTCAGTGGGCTAAGCGCTCACTTTGCAGCACCAGGAACCAAGGATCGAATCCCGGGCCCAGCCTGTGCGGACCCATATGCTGAACTGGGAGCTCCCCCAGTTCGGTTCTCTCTCTGTCTCTGTATCTCTCTCTCTCTCTCTGTCAAAACTAATAAAATAAATAAATAAAAATAAATTTAAAAGGTTTGTCTTTCTGAAACTCTTTAAAAAAATGCCAATTAATTTATGCAGCTATCATCTGTGTATAAATATCAACATCATCAATAGCAATAATTATCCTTAGACAATATAATTTTCCAATTTGAAAGGCAAATGATGGCATCGTATTTTATTCTGGTTAAGCCCTGAGTCATTTGCAGAAAGTCAAACTGGGGCATTCTTCTTGGTTAAATGCGGCTGGTTAAGGAGGCAAGGAGTCATGTTCTATCTCAATATATTATCTAAATGAACTGTCTGCACCCTAACTGCACACACCCGTCAACCACACCAACCCCACTCTCTACCATCCCATCCACCTCTCTCCCATGACTGTCTTATCTTCTAACTTTGAGCACATGTCTTATCATCACGCCATTCACCATATAGACTGGAGCAAAGCCAGGTAGTGTTTGAGTTAGGAGTGTGGTAAGTAAATGCTGCACATTGACTAACATTCTCCTACAAGCTGCTAAATCGAAACAGGGAACCAATTCTTTCTGGTGCATTTGATTAACTCCTTGATGAGATAAAGCTTAACCCTTTAACTGCTCCTATCATCTATTAGCAATTGGCGTAGCAGACTGCTCCCATTGTCTAGTGACGATTTTAAGTATGGCTTTTTTACCAGATACTATTTTTCCCTAATGTAAAAAAAGAAAACTAATAAAATTACAACAACACAAGCCAATGGATTCTGCTTTTCTCTCCTCATTTCTGAAGATGGAATAACTCTAAGAGCTTTATATTTACATTAAAGTTTACTATTTGTGCTTCTTTGAATACTAATGATTTTGAAATTTTTCATATTATTTTTTTAGGTATTTGGAATTCTGAGAATTTTTTATGCCCTTTGTTGAATTTTCTGTTGGAGAACTTTTCTTATTTATATAAGCTCTTTGTACTCTATAGTTAACCAAGTGCAATTTCTGTAACAAATATTTATCCTTACCTCATTCCTGATGTTTATATGTAAATTCTATTTGCATAAGATTGCTGGACATTTTCTGACCTTGTTATCACTTCTTTCTGAGGGAGAAGGAAAGGAAAATTGGGGCATTCAATTATATGCCAACAAATTGGACAATCTGGAAGAAATTGATGAATTCCTAGAAACATACAATCTTCCAAGATTGAATCAATAAGAAACAGAAAATTTGAACCAATGGATTATTGCTAATGAAATTAAATCAGTAATCAAAAATCTCCCAAATATTCCATAGCTGGTAAAAAGAATAAAGGCAATCTCCATGTACTGACTTGGGATTCCAAGAACTTCCATTTCTTGGAAAGATCTCCAAGAAATATACAAATCACAAAGAAAAACAAATAGCAGGATGTAAAAACAAACAACAACAATGAAAAACCTCCTAAAAACAAAACTCCTGGAGCAGATGGCTTCACAGGTAAATTTTACCAAACATTACAGAAGAATTAACACCTATCCTTCTCAAACTATTCCAAAAAATTCAAGAGGAGAGAAAGCTCATAAGCTCATTTTATGAGGCGACCATTACCCTGATTCCAAAACCAGACAGGGACATTACAAAAGATAAAATTATAGGCCAATATCCCTGATGAACATAGACGTAAAAAATCTTTGTTTTTTTCTAATTTGGGAGGAAGCTTCCCTCCAGTGAGAAAAGAGGGACAAGTTCTGTTCTACTTTTTCATGCTGTAGGTCTAACAGAGGCAGGCCCCATGTGGGCATATGGACATATCTGCTTAATTCATGGCTCTGTATTGATAAATTCACCTTCTAACACTGTCCAACAATATTCTGGCCTCCATATATTGGCCCATCTCTTTTATTTTTTCAATTGGTTCAAAATTTGGACAGAGTACAGGGGTACTATTTATTGGACCTTTGAATTTCAATAGTTTGGTGTTTGCTTCTTAATGTTGAGGGTTTTATAATCAAAACTTTTTAAAAACTTTTGTGAAGTTGAATTTATTGCTGCTTTACTTTATTCCTTACATTGCTTTTATTCTTAGACAATCTTATCCCACGCTAAGATAATTCAGATTTATCTATAGTTTTATTCAGGTATTATATAATTTTGGTTTCTATATGTTATTTAAATCCCATAGACATTAGCTTATGTACATGATGTGATGATTTCTAAATAATTAAACACTCCGCCACAACTTTTTCAAATAATCCTTTCACAAAATTATAATAACACATATATATATATATATATATATATATATATATATATACACACACACACAGATACATATTGGGCTTATGCATATATATGCACACATGTATTTATATACATGTTAATACATGTTATGTGTCTGGACTGTCAGTTATACATCCTGCTGATTTATTTTTTTAATTCTTTTCCCTGGGGACGCTGGGATGGCTCAGTGGGTTAAGCACTCGCTTTGCAGCCCTGGAGCCTGAGGATTGAATCCCGGCTCCGGCCCAGGCGAACCCATATGCTGAGCTGGGGTGTGCCCCCAGTTCAGTTCTTGCTGGGACTTACGCAGGAGGCTCCTGGCCCAATTCCTGCCCTGTGCAGCCCCGTGCCCACCTGTGGAGTGAAACTATATGGAAAACTAATGCTGTCAACTATGGAGACTGCTCTGGGCCCACCCTCTTCTCTCTGTCTCTGTCTGTCTCTGTCAAAAAAACAAAAACAAAAACAAACAATAAACATAAAATTCTTTCCCCCAGAAATATTTACTTATTTGTGATTTATTAATTTATATATATATTTATATTTATTAAATTTATTGGGGTGACATTGGTTAGTAAAATTATATAGATTTTCAGTGAAAAAATCTATAAAACATCACTAATATATTATATTGTGTGTTTTCCACCCAAATTCAATTCTCCTTCTATTACCATATTTTTAACCCCTTTTACCTTCTTTTTTTTTTTTTTAAAGATTTATTTTATTGATTTTGACAGAGAGAAACAGAGACACAGAGAGACAGAGAAGGGGGGCAGGCAGAGCAGTCTCCATAGTTGATAGCATCAGTTTTCCATATAGTTTCACTCCACAGGTGGGCACAGGGCTGCGCAGGGCAGGAACTGGGCCGGGAGCCTCCCACATAGGTCCCAGCAAGAACTGAACTGGGGGCACACCCCAGCTCAGCATGTGGGTCTTCATGGGCCGGGGCTGGGGTTCGATCCTTGGTCCTCGGGGCTCCAAAAAGCGAGCGCTTTACCCACTGAGCCATCCCAGCTTTCTCCTCCTTTTACCTTCTTTTGTCACTTCACACCCCCTTAGCTTTTGGTAACCACTATACCGTTGTTTGTGTCTATAGTACTTTGTTTGATTGTCTTGTTTATTTGTTGCCTTCCATTTTATGTGCCACAAATGGGTGAAATCATACTATTCTTGACTTTTTCTAAATGATTTCACTTAGCATGATAATCTCAAGATCCATTCATGTTGTCACAAATGGCAGTATTTCATCTTTTCTCATGATTGAGTAATGTTCCCATTGTGTACCTGTACCACATCTTCTTTATCCAATCATATTAAAGGACACTTTGGTTGTTTCAGCATCTTGGTAACCATGAAAAATGTGGCAATGAACATAGAAGTACATATATCTTTCTGCCAAAGTTCTGTTTTTCAATTACAATAGCTGCAAATATATTTTTAATTGGGTGAGGAAAGTTCTGCTTTGCACAATCTGATGATATGAATACGTATATAATAAAATACTATTATTCAACTGTCAAGGTTGCAAACAAATATTTACAAAAATTTCCTACAGTAAACTTTCATTATGTTATAAGCATGATATTTAATCATTGTTTATGTGTATGAGGAGTGGGAAACCTACTGCCTGCCTGTGAGTTAGGCCATGGGCTAGACTGTGGCTTGTGCTACCAGCTGGCCTGTTGCAAAACAGAGAATGGTCTCCACCAATCACAAATTACATCTGTTTAAGCTTCTATTTGTTAGACAATCTGGCACCAGGAACAGCTGAGAAGAAAGATTTGAAAACAACTTGCTTGATTGATGGCTCTAGAGTTATCTCTAAATCCAAACAAAATGTTAAGTGCTATCAAGAAATCATAAATCAGGAATGTCTCTCTTTAAGCCACGAGAAGGCCTTCCTAAAGCTTTTAGGACACACATTTGTGAAAGACTCACAACTGGCTTGTATTCAAAAAGAGAATTTAGACCAGCTTGTTCTACACAATGAGTTAGGCTGCATTTTTAACCTGATCAAGCTGTGAGGTGTAGTCTGGGGCCTAGCATTTAGGTCCTGATGATGAAAAGTGTTGGAACTAGGGTTTTCAATCAGGTAAGAGAAATAAGATCAACTGAGAAAGCAGAAGGTGGGTTGATATCCCAGAGTGTGTTTGGAGAGCAGCTGTGATCTAGGAAATCTGCTTTTGAGTAGCAAGACACCCATCAGGACAGGCATGATCAATGCAGGGTATCTGAGCGCCAACCAGTAGGACGTTACCTTGGGAGGAGATCCCAGCATTGAGCCTTTGTGGGTTATGACAAGAACTGTTCACACTTTTATATCTGTGAACACTCTAAATGCCCAGTGAAGAGTGCAAATATATCTCTTCATCAGGTAAATCTTTAAAAAAAAAAAAAAATATATATATATATATATATATCCTGATCTGTTATATTACATGACACCAATTAATGCCAGCTCCGTCTACTTTAGGCTGAAAAGTAACTACTGGAAGAATAAAGTGAAGCTCACAGAATCAACAGGAGACTAAAGAATCAAACTTGAAAAGTGGGTAAAAAACAAGAGAATTTAGACAGGAAGCACTACGTAAAACTCCTGTCTCAGGTGCAATTGGAGTCTGGTGACAACTTGGCCCTAGGCCTTCTACCCCAGAGGGGCGCTGCCCAGAGCCATGACAGTGAATGAATTCTCAAGTGCCATTGGATTTTTGCTGACTCACTCCAGATGCAGAGACTCTTGGTCAGAAGCATCTGATTGCCTGAGTCTGGTCATGTGTCCACTTAGGTTTGGAGGCAATTGGGGAGAATCTGGAAACTAGGGCTTCTTTAATGAAAAGCAGGGCCTGATTCCTTACCAAGACTCAGAGTGATGGGAAGCCAGGATGGCTCAGTGAGTTAAGTGCTCACTTTGTAACCCCGAGAACTGAGGATCAAATCCTGGCCCTGGCTCGCGCAAACCCTATACTGAATTGAGGTGTGCTCCCCATGCGGAGGGCCCCAGTTCAGTTCTCACCCTCTACCCCCTTTCAGCCCCTGGCTCAAGGGAGCATGCTTCCCATGTAGGAGGCCCCCAGCCCAATCCCCACCCTGTGCAGACCCTGCCCACCTGTGTGAAACAAAACCATGTCGAAAACTGACATACAGCTATGGAGACTGCTCTGGGCCCTCCCCCTTCTCTCTGACTCTCTGTCACTGTCAAAAACAATAAAATGAATCTTAAGAAGAAAAAAAAAAAGACTCCGAGAGTGAGAGAAAAGAGAGTTTTGGGTAGCAGTGAGTGGGTTTTGGGTAGCAGAGAAAAGACAAACAAACAAAAACAAGAAGAAAAGAGAAAACATACACACACATAAATATATCCACAGTAGATTTCTATATTTGAAATTTTCACGTTTTGAATATTTGTTTCTTATGTAATAAAATCCTGTTTTCTTTTTTTTCTATTATTTGTTTTTAAAGGGTATTTCTTAAGATCTGCTCCCCCCCCCACACACACACACACTTTTGGTTCAAGAAATGTCTTATTTTTATTCATTTTTTAAAATACGGGGAAGCTGGGATGGCTCAACGGGTTGAGTGCTCGCTTTGCAGCCCTGGAGCCTGAGGATTGAATCCTGGACCGGGCCCATGTGAACCCACATGCTGAAGTGGGGTGTGCCCCCAGTTCAGTTCTTGCCGGGGCCTATGCGGGAGGCTTCCAGCCCAGTTCCTGCCCTGTGCAGCCCCGTGCCCACCTGTGCAGTGAAACTATATGGAAAACGAATGCTGTCAACTATGGAGACTGCTCTGGGCCCTCCCCCTTCTCTCTGTCTCTTTCTCTGTCTGTCAAAAACCAATAAAAATAAACCTTTAAAATAAGGGCCTGGTATATTTCCCTAGAAATAAGGTACTTGGATCTCCCAGGATTTCCCTAAAAGAAGGCTGATCTATGGTTCATCAGTCTAGAAGCCCAGATTGGATCGAGAGGGATTTGGGAGAGTGGGCAGTCTTGGCAAGTAAATCTCATTTTCAGAGAGTTTCTCCTCTGTATCTCTCAAAACTTATATACCAGATGTTACACCCTGTATGGCTGGACCGCATTCCATAAGTAGCATAAGCCATGGAGACCTCTTGTAAATGTGCCACCTTTGAAAGACCCATTCCCCACCTCTGCCCACCCCACCCTTTTAGCTCCAAACAGTTTGCATTGTGGCCTTGACAGCAGTTTTCCGATGTCATCATTGTCAGCAGCCAGTGACTTGGTGAAGCTGTCCATGGCTCAGACCTCTGAGGACAGCTAGTCTCAAATCCTGTAGGGCTCCCCCGAGGCAATGACACCAATGAAACCCGGTGAGCAGTGGTTGCCAAAGGCCCTTCCAGAGGAGGGTTTTCCTATGATCTGATGGACAGTTTTGAACTCAAGCCCTGTATAAACTAATGTATATTTATAGCATTCAGAATTTCTCCTAAATTTTTGAAAGGCTAGAATTTCTAAGGCAAGTGATTTGCAAGTCAATCCTGATTAACCTTCTTTAAACAGGTCCTGTGTATCCGATAAGTAGGAGAAATTTGAGCACTTGGATGGTACCCTTTCCTACTTTGTTATATAAATGTATATAAATGAAACGGCTGATTCCACTAGTTATTGGGGAGGGAAATGCCAGACATCTGCTGTCCAGTAACCACCTTCTCACATGACAACGTGATCTGCATGTGTTCTTTTTTGTATTCTATGTCACCTCTTCCTTCAAATTCTTTTTTTTCTAAGTTTATTTATTTTATTAATTTTTGACACACACACACACAGAGAGAGAGACAGAGACAGACAGAACTGAACTGGGGGAGCTCCCAGTTCAGCATATGGTTCCGCACGG
>PVKE010027462.1:0-21586 GCA_004027555.1 Craseonycteris thonglongyai | reverse complement strand
AGAGAGAGAACTGAACTGGGGGAGATCCCAGTTCAGCACATGGTTCCGCACGGGCCGGGGCTGGGATTCGATCCTCGGTCCCCAGCGCTACAAAGTGAGCGCCTAACCCACTCAGCCATCCCGGCTTCCCCTTCATCATGAGTTTTTTGACATAGTTTCATTCCACATCGTTGGATATGGGGCCACATGGGGCAGAACTGCACTGGGAGCCTCCTAATGGGCAGTGAGAACTTTCTCCGCCATCCTGGCAGTTACCAGTTGTGCAGCACTTAAGCATATGTGTTTGCATGGGTCAGGGCTGGGATTCGGTCCCCACACCTCGCGGTTGTAAGGCAAGAGCTCAACCTGTTGAATTATCCCAGCATCCCTCTATGGCCTTTCTTAAATGCTCTCCAAAACACACTGTTCTCTGTGATGAATTCTACAACTCTAAGGCTTCAGAGCTCAGGGGATTCTTATAGATCTTATCAAAAGTTCCTTACCAGAGTGCCCTGGGATTTCAACAGAAAATAAATTCTCTCTGTCATTTCCTCTTCTCCATACTTATTTATCATCTCAAAGAACTGTTTTAAATTATGAAGACCTAATTTTTGCCTTATCTTTGATTTCAGAGGCCAAATGCCCTTTTCCCATTTCAGAAATTGGAGTTATCTCTGAGGATGTGGCTGTGTGTGTATCTGATATAACAAGTTGGATAAAGCATTGGTATTTCTTAAGTAATTGGAAATTCATATTTTAAACATTAAAAAAAAATTAATATGCCCTGATCTTGTCACACAATCTAGCTCCAAACTTACAGGTCAGGTCGACAAGTTCCCTTTCAAGTTTTTCTACTTCTGGGAAGCCCAGACTAGTTCTGTTCCCTGGGCCAGAAAGGAGCTAAGAAAACAAACTCACACAAAGCTGTGAGTGATTGGATATTAGGGAGGGTGCATCAGAAAGCATGACTTCATACAAACAATGATTGCTGATACTGGAAATTTTGGCCATCAGCCAGAATGGGAGGTATTTCCAAGTTTTCCATTGGTCATTAATTCAATAAGATTTATTGATTACCTTCTATGACTAGACATTGTACTAGCTATTGGGATACAAGAAGTCCTTGCATTCAAGGAACTTATGATTTAGTAAAGGAGACAGCAAAAAGACAATTATAATATATTATACAGATATAAAGACATGCCCAAGATATGGGATGTCAAGAGAAGGGAAGCACGAGAATAGAAATTGTATTTGCCCAACATCTTCAACATCTCTTTGTTTTGTGTAGCAGTCATAAGGATAGACTGTTGGATGCCTGCTCTGGGGGGTGAGCCCTGAGAATCTCTGTCCCTCAGGGACTTACAAGCCCATGGATACAGGGCCTCTCTCAGGACACTGGTCTTCATTCATGTCTGGCTGTTCAGACCATCAACAGGTGAGGAGGGGTATTCAGAAAACTTTTGGAAAAGAAATGTAATGTTCATGTTCCTTTTGTTGTTAATTGAGATATAATTCACATACCATAATATGCACCTTTTCCAAGTGTACAATTCAGTGGTTTTAGCACATTCACAAAGTTGTGTGACCATCACCACTGTCTAAATCCAGAACATTTTCGTCACCCTCAAAAGAAACCTTGTACTTTCTTCTCTCCTGCAGCCCCTGGCAACCATTAATCTATTTGTACTTTCTGTTTCTTTTGCCTGTTCTGGATATTTCATGTTAATGGAATCATGCACTATGGCTATTTGTGTCTGACTTCTTTTGTTTAATGTAATGCATTCAAGGTTAATCCATGTTGCTGTGTGCATCATAGTTCATTTCTTTTTATGGTGGAAAAATATTCCATTATGTGGATATACTACATTTTGCTTATCCATCCATCAGTTGATGGATTTGGATATATATATATATTTTTAATATTTATTTATTTATTTATTTATTTATTTTTACAGAGACCAGAAGAAACAGAGAGAAAGGGGAGGACCAAGAGCAGTCTCCATAGTTGCATATCATCAGTTTTCAATATGACTTTGTTCCACACAAATGGGTGGGGGCCGAGCGGGGCAGGAACTGGGCTGGGGACCTCCCACATGGGAGGTATGCCTCCTTGAGTCAGGGGCCAAACTGGGGAGTGAGAACCAAATTGGAGGCCTTCAGCATGAGAAGTACACTCCAGTTTAGCATTTGGTTCTGCACAGGCTGGAGCTGGGATTCGATCTTTGGTTCCTGGGGCTGCAAAGCAAGCATTTAACCCACTGAGCCTGTTTTCACTTTTTGGCTATTGTGAATAATGTTGCTATGAGCATTTGTGTACAAGTTTTTGTGTGTGCATATGTTTTCAATTCTCTTGGGTAAACCCCTAGGAGTAGAATTGCTGAGTCATGTGGTAAATCTATATTTAACTATTTGAGTAATTGCCAGATGGATTTTCCAAGTGATTGTATGATTTTACATCCCTACCAACAGTGTACCGGAGTTCTAATTTCTCTACATCTTCACCAACACTTGTTATTGCTTATCTTTTCAAACATAGCCGTTTTAGTGTGTGTGAAGTGATATCTCATTGTAGCTTCATTTGCATTTTCCTAACGATGAACAGTGTTGAGCCTATTGGCTACCTGTATATCTTCTTTGGATAAATGTCTATGCAAATCCTTTTTCCACTTTTAAATTGGGATATTTGTCTTTTAATTGTTGAGTTGTAAGAGCTCTTCTTATATTCTGGATACCAGACCTTAATCATATATATGATTTGCAAATATCCCCACCCTGCTGTGGGTTGTCTATTTGTGCTCTTTTGAGAGGACTCTTGAATGTGAACCCCTCTCCCTCTGTATGTTGATGTGACGGAGGCTGGAATGGCTGCAGCCAACTTGCCACTGGCCTAAGAATGAGCCAAGGGAGCTGCAAAGATGTGAAGATGGAGCTACTGGATGAAGCCAGTTCTTAAGAGAACTTTTATATTATCTCTCAACTCCCAAGCTCATAAGCCAATTCATGGATTCATTGTTAAATTTTAATGTGCAGTTACCTGCTACTGAAAGTTTCCTAAATGACACAGATACCAAATCTAGCCTGTGGGAGAGGAAGTCTTGACCATTTTCTTCTTTTCCAATTAAGCCATAGAGTTCAAGAACTAAACTCCAACAATATCAACATCGACATCTGGGAATTTATCCAAACATTACAAGAATCCTGAGTAGTGTCACCTCAAAGACAGGAAAACAAGTGAAGATGTCGTCTCAGAAGCAGTGGTTTTAGATGTTACTGTTGCCTTGCTAATTAAATGTTAGTTTAATAAACTTTTATCTCCGCATCTAGTTTTCTGAGATATAATCTATATCTTAATGGTCTTTGGGCAGATCAATAGGGGAAAGACTGAATGGGTAATTTACCTCCTCAGTCAGGAAATCATTCTGACTAAATGGGTTTCTTAATAAAGCACAATGTCCCAGCCAATCTCTACTTCCTCTCCTTTGGCACAAAGGAGATGTTCAGCTGTTTTGTTTTCAAAAAACTCAAGGTGTATCAGTTAACCAGCTATCCTGAATGTGGCTTTGCTAGTTTAAATACTGCTACTGAATGAATTACAAAAAGAAAACAAAAAGAAAGAAAGAAAACGCCAAAAAAAGGCAAGGCGCATAGAGAAGTGATCATGGTAAAGAGATAATAAATAAATAAATAAATAAATAAATAAAAGATCCAAAACACCAATGGGTGCATTTCATTTTTATTTAGAAACTCTAATGATAGCAAAGGCTACTCAACACCTACTTCATCTTTTTTTTTTTTCCCCCTTAAAAGAGAACTCTTTTGCTGTAGAAATCAAAACACCTAATTGCTCTCACTAAAACTTTGTTCTGTGGATTTCTCTCAGTCCATTTTCTCACAGAGATTCAGTAACAAAAGTTCAAGTTAGGTATCGTGTTCCCAAGACTTTCCTCTTAGACAACATTGGGTCAGGTGGTCTAAGTGCTTAACCTACACTCTTCGAGTCAATGGAACCTCAGAAAAACAGAAGGTGGCTGCTCAGGGGGCCCCAGGTCCAGACACGAAAAGATAAACAAACAAAAAAACTCCACCACATTTCTTACAAAATTACAGACAATCAAGCAATACATGGGCTGATCTGGGGACGCAGAGAAGATTATATTGCATTTCTATTTTGTTAATCAGAGGTGCTTTGAGATGGTGATGTGTATAATTGTGGGCTGATAAATTTCACCTCCACTTAAATAGCAATGGACTGGAAAAGATATTTTAATGAAATTTGAAAAAAAGAAATATACCTACATCATTTATTTTCAAAGCTGCATATTATTTTTCTACAAAACCATCACACACTCGAATACACTCCCACGATCTGGATGAAGCTGATCGCTTGCAGATACAGGCCTCTCCTTCATGGTTTGTCACTCAAATCTGCTGGCCCCACTTCTCCATCTTCGAACTGCTTGACCCAGCATCTTACTATATTCACATCAACACCACCAACACACTGATCACCATCAACACATCAACCACTTGCATTCATCTGTGAATTTCAACGGAAGGAGATTTTTCGCTGTTAAGAATTCAAGCACATTGCTTGAACCAATGTCTGAACACTCTTCCATTTTGATGTGCACTGGGGTGAAAAAGGTCAGCATCTGTGTGCGCAAGGTCAACAGTGATGGAGGGGAGATGCCACGTGACTACACAGAACCGGTTATATCCACATATGTGCAGTGTAACACAAAATTTTACAGTGGAGGCAAAATTTATCAGCCCACCCTGGTACTTTGTTAATGCTGCTCCCACCAGGATCCTGCCCAGGACCAAGCAGCAGGAGGCACCCAGCAAACTGGCTGATGGCAGAGGAGGGCTACTTCCAGGCTAACCCACCTCAGTGACCCCTTTAGGACAACCACCATGCTGTGTAAAATGACCTTCCAGAGCATGCTGTTGCCTTCTGCAGGCCTGGACTTCTAAAAATCTTAAATAAAAGCTTGCTTTGTATTTCATCTGCTCATACATAACCTTTTTTTTAAAGATTTATTTTTATTGTTTTTGACAGAGAGAGACAGAGAAAAACAGAGAAGGGGAGGGCCCAGAGCGGTCTCCATAGTTGCACATCCTTAGTTTCTTACATAGTTTCATTCCACAGGTGGGCGCAGGGCTGAGCAGGGCAGGAACCAGCTGGGGGGCTCTTGCATGAGAGGCATGCCCTCACAAGTTGGGGGGCTCCTGCATTGGAGGTACACCCTCACAAGTTGGGGGACTCCCACATGGGAAGCATGCCCGAGGCAGGAGCCCAACCAGGGGCCTCCCACATAGAAGACTGGCCCAGTGAGAACCAAACTGGGGGCACACTCCAGTTCAGCATATGGGTCCACACGGACTGGGGCCAAGATTCGATCCTCAGATCCTGAGGCTGCAAGACCAGCCTCAACACGCTGAACCATTCTGTATCCCCTCATATCCTTTTCATTAAATCATTTGTCAATGGGAAGACATTTCTCAAATCACCTATGACTCTTCTGTTTGACTTAATCCTCAGGTGTTGAAAGTTGCTTTTCTAGAGAAGCCTCCCCGACCATGTTAGCAGAAATAGTGGCACCTCTCCGTCATTCTCCATTTCCCTAATCTGCTTTGTTCTTAGTCATAGCACTTCTCACCACCTCACACATACTGTATTCATTTGTTTGTTTATGTGCCGGCACATACATGTGTCTACACACACAAAATCATATCAGCTCCATGAGAAATGGGAATTGTGTCATCTGTATCTATTCCCAATGTCTGGGAAAATAGGTGGCTAACTTTTTGACAGGATAAATAATTAATGAATTTGCCTCTTTATTCACTGATTCATCGATGTAAAGTAGTATGCATACAGGTAAGGAACAGGGGCTCGGAACACAGGCTGGTTGAATCCCCATTCTTCCACTTAAAACCTGTGTGACCTTGGACAATCACACAACCTCTCTGTGCTTCAGTTTTGTAATTAGCATAACAGGAATAATAACGATATCCATCTCACAAAGTTTTTATAAGTATTAAAAAGAGGTTATATGTAAAGCACTGAGAACAATGTCTGGAAACTAAATAGTGCATAAGTGCAATACCTACACGATCTCATGTGCTCAATAAATGTGAACAATTATGACTGATCTACTTAGCATATAGTTATTGAATGCTTACTACAGGCCAGGTGCTGTGCTAGGTGCTAGAAATACAATGGTGAATAAAACAAAAAAAATAAATAAATAATAGACCGTGCCTTTAGTGGAGCTTATAATTTTATGGGAAAGTTATTAATCCAAGTAACCACACAAATGAATGTAGCATTAAAACTGCCTTAAACATTAAGAAGTCATAGGGCAAGAGTACCGTATATTTAGAGGGGCATTTAGTCTGATCAGAGGTGGAAGAGAAAGAGTTCTGGGGGAAGTGAATGTGATGGGGTGAAAACGAATGTAACAGCCAATTTTGATTTGTTTTGTGTTATATGCTGTTCTGTGAACCCCTCTTTTTCTTCAAAGAGTCAAGTGATTTTATATCAAAGAAGAGTCTGGTCTCTGTTTAAGGAGAAGCTGTGTTGAGAAAGAACTTGAGTCACAGGCATATGGGTGAACAGAAAGGGACAGGGCAATAAGGTTCCTCCCTCCACATCTGTGCTGGGAATAAAATCTTCACAAGTAAATATTGGGATGTATAATTAAGCCATTTTATTTGGACATAAAAGGAAAGCCAGGCCTTTTGAACATCTGGTTTACTTATAATAACAATGTTCAGCAAGGAGTTAGAGGAAAGAATAAATTCATTCATAATTCCACCTCCAGAAACCATAATCATTTTTCCTTTTTTTGTTTTTATTTTCTGTTTTCCCTTTTATTTGCATGTGATTATAAGTAGAGGCATAAATGGTTGTACTCGTAAAGTACAAATAGTTCTACATCTTGCTTTTTTGTGGTGCTAGACAGCCTTTGTAATTATGCATATTAATCATTATCCTCTGCTTATAAGGAGAGAGGTTGAGCCTTAGAACCTCACTGATTGCTGCTCTCAGCAAATTACGGTCAGGTGCCACATGACAGTGTTTTATCAGCGACAGACCGCAGATACGACAGTGGACCCATAAAAGGATGATGAAGCTGAATTTCTGTAAAAATTGGGAGTCTATGTGGTTCGGACAGAAGCTTTTTTCCTCCAACCAGGGCAATATCTGTGGGGCAATAGACTTCTTCTCATTCACAGCACCTCAATTTTGTATAAGCAGGTTGTCTCATCAGTCAGCCCCTGACTGCCCACCCCCGCCCCCATTCAGGGGATGCTCCCAGCTTGGTGGTCTCCAGGGGACATTGCTGTACATTCTTTCTCAACCTAAGATCCTGCTCAAGGATACAGGTCCACTGGAGCAACCTTAACACGTATAAAGTGTCACTGCCACTTAGTGAGACTTTGTGTGCTGGTGTGGAGCCAACCTGCCCCTGTCCTCTGGGAATATTTTCAGGTTGTAATAATGTAAATATAGGTGAGTCTTATTTCTTCCACCAATTCAACTCAGAGAGAGTCCTGTGTGCTAGTCAGGGTCCATGCCACCAAAAATCCAGTTTCCAAAGTCAAACTAGTTAGTCCTGAGTTCTATACTCTATCCATGCTAAACACCCTTTCTAAAAAAATGAATACCACAAAGTTCCTTAATCTGACCGTGCTCATATGCAAGAGCCAAAACCACATCGCATTGATGATCCTTTATGTTTCTTCATCGCTGTCTTGATTTCTTATTGCTACTGATCCTCGGGCCCCCTTTTATTCCCTCCTGACAGTCCCTATTATGGTGATCTACCCCTGCTCTGCTGGTTTCTTCTTCTCCTCCACCCTTTTTTTAAAAGCTTTCTTTTATTGTTTTTGAGAGGTGATGGGGAGAGAGAGACAAAGAGAGAAAGAGAGAGAGAGAGAGAGAGAGAGAGAGAAGGGGGAGGGCCCAGAGCAGTCTCCATAGTTGTACATCATTAGTTGTGACATGGTTTTGTTCCACAGAGTGGGCTAGGGCCCCGCAGGGTAGGAACTGGGCTGGGGGCCTCCCACATGGGAGGTGTGCCTCCTCAAGCCAGGGGCCGAACCAGGGGCCTCCTACATGAAAGCTTGCCCTGCCAGAAACCAAACTGGGGGCCCCACCGATGGGAAGCACGCCTCAGTTCAGCATATGAGTCCTCAGAGGCCGGGGTCGGGACCAGGATCCTCAGACCACAGGGCTGCAAAGCGAGCATTCAACCGGCTGAGCCATCCCAGCTTTCCCGTACATACATTTGCGATATGGAGGTTAGGGAATCTATAGGGAAAACCACACCTGTGTGTGTCCTCTACTCTCAGTCCTCCACTACACCACCACGTCACTCCAAACCGCCCCACCCACCATGTGCTGGTTTTCCACACACCTGGCCATTCTGCAACACCAAGTGGGCGTCCCACAACGTAACTCAATTCTGACACCACCTTCCTAGAGAGAGCATCAGAACCCAGGGTAAGGATTTAGTCCCACAGGACTGCTTCTCTTCCAAATGCTGACTGCAAGCACAAGTAGTCAACTTGTGCTTCTCACCAACAGATGTATAGCTGGAGGTTCCCACAGCCCCTCATTCATTTGCTAAAGTCATTCACAGAACTGAGAAAAACAGTTTACTGACCACGTGACTGGTTTATTATAGAAGGAGGTAATAGCCAGATGGAAGGGATGCGCACCTGACAAGGCCTGGGTGGGGGGAGGGGGGCTCTTCCGTGTCCTCTCCAGGTGCATGGTCCTCCCAGAACCTCCACGTGATCACCCACCCGGAAGCTTGTCTGGGTATTTCTGAAGGCTTTGTTACACAGACATGACACATTAAATCATTGGCCCTGGTGATTGAGTCCACCTCCAGTCCCTCTCCTGACCCTGAAAGTTGGGGAGTGGAGCTGAAAGTTCCAATACTCTACTCCTGCCCTGTTCCCCTGGCAACCAGCCTCCATCCTGGGGTGTTTGGGAGTCACCTCATTAACTAACTGGTGTGGTAGAAAGGAGCTTGTTATGAGTAACAAAAGACACCTTTATTATTTTCATATCACTTAGGAAATTCCAAGGGTTTTTAGAGTCAAAAAAGGAGTGAAGACCCACACTAGTGCAAACTGTGGAGCAACTGGTAACCGCTGAGATGGCTCCCATGCAGGAGGCCCTCGGTTCAGTTCCCGCCCCACGCAGCCCCACGTCCACCTGTGTGGAATGAAACCACGTCACAACTGATGATGTGCAACTATGGAGACTGCTCTGGGCCCTCCGCCTTCTCTCTCTCTCCTCTTCTCAAACAATAAAATAAATCTTAAAAAAAAAGTGAAGACCAAAATACATAGTTCTTATTATGAATGACAATATCATGAAGGAGCAGAAGGACAGTCTGTGACCAAGGAAGAGAGAAGGTGTCACAAGCCAAACCCATGCTCTTAGGCACACGGGTCTCATTAGCTTATTTGCTGAGCGGCACAGTCTGAGAAGACAAAAAACAGAAACAGCAACAACAAAAATTACAAACCGTATCAAGCTTTTGAGGTTGAAGAATTATTACAATGCCATCAAAATACAGTAATAAATAAGACAGTGTGATGTCAAGATAGGAAAAGGTACAATTAAAATTCATGAAGAAACAATAAGAAACCCTTTTACCTGCAACAAGTCTACACTTGTTGGAGGTAAAAGAGACTTTGCCAACGAATTATTCAAGGAGGAATGAGCTGAATAAGGGAATCCTCTCTTGTCTTGCCAGTAAGTTCAGACTTAGTTCAAACTTTCTCCCCTGGTAACAGGATAACGAAAAGCAACAAAGAAGCATGTTCATTTGTGACTTGAGTACTTACACGTGGTCCGCACCAGTGTGGTGGTAGCCCTCCTATTATAGTCTGAATCGTTCATAGTCTGCGTCACCGAGGGAAAAGAACATTAAGAATGTAATCTTCCACTTTTAAATTAATAACAAACAGGTCAAATGTAGAACCCAAGTGAATCATTTTTTCTACTATTCTAAGGAAAAATTTTAAACCATATTAAACAGTTTTGAGCACCTCTTATGTGCCAAAGGCAAAGCCTGTTCC
Source organism: Craseonycteris thonglongyai (assembly GCA_004027555.1). Lineage (NCBI taxonomy): Eukaryota > Metazoa > Chordata > Mammalia > Chiroptera > Craseonycteridae > Craseonycteris > Craseonycteris thonglongyai. Next base: position 11,497 of record PVKE010027462.1, on the reverse strand, counting down.
ACTTACGCAGACAAAAATAAGGCCCTTTCCTCCAGACGGTTATAATCTGGTGAGCACAACTCAGGATTACCAACAGCCCGAGATGCCACCGGGTGCGGGGGAGAGACGCCGTCTCAGGAACGGAACACATCCAGTCTTTGTTCCTGCTGTTTCTAGAACCGACTTCCTTTTTCTCTTCACAGGGATCCAGACTATATTTAGGCTTCCAGTCAAATGTCCAAACCTGTAGAGAATTTTTTTTTTAGTTTATCTGAGCCCGAATGACAATTGCTGGAAAGCAAAATCTCCATGAATTGAGAACATGCTCTGAATGGCAGTTTTGCATCTTACTTTCTACATTAGAATCAAAGGAGGATACGTTAGGAGGGTTATGTGAAGTCTATCGGTTGAAGATTAAGGTGGTGGGAGAAAGCAAAGCGAGGGGGTGAGGGGACAGGGAGGGAATCTCTGGGATTGAATAAAGAGCAAAATAGAGAAACACATACTTCATTTATATTGGTGAGTATAGGATAGTTAATAATTAAGATTTCTAGTAGGGGAAGCTGGGATGGCTCAGCGAGTTGAGTACTGGCACTGCAGCCCTGGGGACCGAGGATCGAGTCCCGGCCCCAGCCTGTGCAGCCCCACATGCTGAACTGGGGTGAACTTCCCATGCAGGTGGCCCCCTGCCTGGTTCCCGCCCTGCATGGCCCCCGCCCACGGGTGTGGAACAAAACCATGTTGAAAACTAATGATGTGCAGCTGTGGAGACTGCTCTGGGCCCTCCCCATTCTCTCTGTCTCTCTCTGTTTCTGTCTCTCTGTCAAAAACAATAAAATAAATCACACACAATTAGAGGGGTCTGGAGACAAGGGATTACTCTCACATTCCAAGAGTATGTTATTATAAATGCAAAAAGACAACAACAGACAGGCTTATTTTTTAATAAATTTGTTAAGGTGACATTGGTTAGCAAGATTATAGACAGGCTTATTTAGGTAAATATTGACCTTTATTAAGGAAGCTATCAGGGGAACGCCGGGATGGCTCAGTGGGTTGAGCATGTGTCTTACAGCCCTGGGGTCCAAGGATCGAATCCTGGCCCTGGCCCATGGGAACCCATATGTCAGGGCAGGCTTCCCATGTAGGAGGCCCTTAGCTCTTGGGGGTGTGCTTCCCATATATAGGAGGCCCTCCTCCCACTTCCTACCCTGAGCAGATCTGCACCCACCTGTGGAGTGACACTATATCAACAACCAATGACGTACAACTATGGAGACTGCTCTGGGCCCTCCCCCTTCTCTCTGTCTCTCTTTGTCTCTGTCAAAAACAATTTAAAAAAAAAGGAAGTTACAGGCCCAGGATGTGACTAGCCTCCATGCTAGATTAGAAATGCTCATGTTCAGATCATCCTGTGTGATTACTTTCAGTCTCTGAGTTTGGAGGGCCCTCTAGTCTAGCCTCCCCCTGAGCTTGTCAGGTTTAGGATGTGGACCCCTTTTCATCGACACCCTACGTCAACCTTTGCATGAAATGTTCAGTGAGTATTATTCCTTCCATCGTCAGCCTTTTCCTCTCTTACAATTTAGTTTCCTTCACATTTCCTACATCATTTGGCGTTTTCACTACACAAAAATCACACTTCATGATACACTGTTTTGTGAAAACCTGTGTTATCTTACACGTTTTTATTTTGTCTTCTCAATTAATGTATATTTCCAGAAGAGCAAACCTTTCCTTTATATTCTGTTCTGTGCCTAATTGAATGTCAAACACTTATTGTGGGATCGGGTGTGCCATTCTCATCTGGTTACCTTTGCTTCTAAATTCCTAATTGTTAAGTTCTGCCATAGTTCAAATAGGATCAATTCTTCTCACAATTATAACTTAGTTTGTCACATCTAGAGTCAATGAGTTAATACCTTAAATTTCTAGCCCAGATATAATTTTTCAAATCTAATGATGTCACTACATAACACCTAACATATTCTATTAAGAATTTGTGGGGATGCCGTGATAGCTCAGCAGGTTGAGCGCTTGCCTTGCAACTGCAAGGTCTGGGAATTGAGTATCAGCCCTGGCCCATCTAAACCCATATGCTGCACTGCAGCACAGCTGGTAATTACCAGGATAGACAAGTGGCAAAGGTTCTTGCCTCCCATGTGGGAAGCCTCTAATTTGGTTCCCACCATGCATGGCCCCACATTCACCTGTGTGAAGTGAAACCCTGTCACAACTAATGATGTACAATTATGGAGACTGCTCTGGGCCCTCCCCCACTTCTCTCTCTCTCTCTCTCTCTCTCTCACCTTCCAAACAATAAAATAAATCTTAAAAAAAAAAAAAAAAGAATATATGGTTCTTACATTGTCTTCACATTAATGCTGCTGACAAAAGAAATGCCCAAATCTGTAGAGACTTTAATATGAGTTTATTTGAGCCAAACTGATGACATCTGCAGTTTCTTTTATGCATTTGAAATTAAGGATGGATTACATGAAGGTGGGAGAAAACACAGTGGGGATTAGATTACAGAATAGTTAACAAGACTATGTGTTCTCCTGAGGTTGGTTATGGCTTATTTCAAAGGTATGTTAAGCTAAATGCACAGAAACAATGGACAGGGCTGGCCTAAGGCAAAGATAATCCATTTACTAAAAATTTATATGCCTGAGGTGTGACTACCCACTATGATCTGCCCAGTTAGGAATTTATGGTCAGATCACCGTGTGGGGGTTACTTTCCATAGAACCCTTTTTTATTTTTATTGTTCTATTCATAATATAATAAATATTAAGTATCTATACTTATACACCAAGCATGTTTGGGTATAAAATAAAGGGTGCATTTGACAATAAGCAAGGAATTACAATTAGAAACTAATTCCTCTGCTTTCTTTACTTTCATTAACCCTTGTGCTTGAAAGCAGTTTCACAGTGATTTCTGAGAATGGCTTTCTCCTGTTGGCCTATCCCTGGGTTAGATTCCTGTCCCACATTTCTCCTCAGGTCTTCTTCAGCTCTGACTAGACTTTCAGAATCCAATCTCTTTTAAGGATGAGTGGCAACTGACTTAGAAGACACACACACAAAAGCTAAATCTCAAATCAGTTGTGGGGAAAATCCAAGAAACAAAATGTTTGCAATGCAGTCTTCAAAAGACTCAGGGATTTACTAAGTAAGGTACTTCTGAAAGTGGGATTAAAGTATACAATAATGTAAGTTCATGTCACAAGCAGACCTCCAGGTTCTCCTCACTACAGATGGGACATCGGCACTGTCACACTTTGTCAGAAACTAGAGATTTATTAGGGAAGGTGAAAGGTGACCCCAGGCATAATTGAGGGTGGTTCCTATACAAAAAAAAAGGGGGGGGGGAGGAATAAGTGGGAAGAGAGAGAGAGAGATTGAGTGAAACACTAAATATTGGCATCTCCAGCACTGCTGCTGGGTTTGGCCCTGAGAATGAAGGAAGCCAGGTTATAGAGACTCACTTGTGCATTTCTAAACATGTTACTCCATTCATTAAACTGCCTCTGAGCTTAATTCTCTCATAGGAGGAAGGAACATACTATTACTGGGCAAGGTTGAGTTAATAATGTCAATGAGAGAAGCATTTTCTGGACCTTAAGGACCTGTGCAGAGATCATCATCATCATCACCATCATCATCATTGTCTCCATCACGCTCTTGTAATTTACAAAGTTGTTTTCAGCGACGCAGCATAAGGACTTCCGCCCTGGTGAAGCAACGCCAGATGGCCAGGCGGAACTCTGGATCAGCTGAGCATAAGCATGCCACCACACCTTCACTCCCTCAACAAAAGCACAGAAGCAGCTATTAATAATTATTTTCTCCCTTCTACTCCCTTGCAGATGTGGAAACCACTGTTCCACCTGCACAGTTGATCAAGGTTTCATGGCTATACGACCTTACTGGGGTGGCAATAATGAGTCGTCTGCCATTTTGCCCCCACAACGCAGGCGTGAACACAGTTGTCAGGCAACTGAGCCAGTAAAGAAAGCTGGTTGTTTGCAAAAAGCCTGCCTTGTCAGGCGAGCCTACCTTGTCCCCAGTCAGACAGAGCCATCCTGAGGGCCTTCCTTTTGTCTGTCCTGCCTCCCTTGTGCTGGGGCATAAGCTTAATAAAATTTGTCTGAAATTTTTTCTGAGGTTTACACTTAATTTTTATCTTGGAAAACCCAAGAACTCAACCCTGGTAATACTAAGAAGGATGATATGAAAGAGAGAACACTGATAGGTAGTACCGGTACTCACCAGTATTAGTTCCCCTTTACTTCCTGAGCACTTGGAAGAATAGACTTCCAACTTCCTTTGCAATTGGTGAAACCATGTGACTCTGACCCATGGAGTGGGTGGAAGGAGCCAACGTATATAACTGATGGTGCTGATTCCTTCTCCTTCCTTGTCTTGGTAAAGTGGCTCAAGAGGCCTTTTGCTGCGGCCATAAGACACAGCTTCTATCAGCTGGGTCCCTAAGTACGTGTGTGGAGCAGAGCTCCCTGCCAATTCTGTGGGACGGGTAGTGTGAGAAATTAACCTTTGCCTCCATAGTTGTGCATCATTAGTTGTGACATGGTTTCATTCCACACAGGTGGATGTGGGGCTGCAGGGGTGGGAATCAAACTGGGGGCCTCCCACATGGGAGGGGAAAAGCTTTGCTGCTGAGTCATCCCAACAGTTACCAGTTGTGCCCCACCCAGTTCAGCATATGGGGCTGCACAGGTTGGGGCCAGAAATCGAACCTCGGACCTTGTGATTGAGAGGCAAGTGCCCAGCTATTGAGCTATCCTGGCATACCTCCTTTTTATTGGCTGTCGAGATAAAAAGCAGATTTCAAACTCTGTTAGAATTACAAGGGCTGTCCAGAAAGTATCCAGCCATGTAATATGAAAAATACAGGCATTTATAGCTGCATTTTTTTCCGGACAGTCCTTGTGTACATAATGGTTAGGCGATATAGAGTCTGAGTAAGAAGTCGAGAAACTTTCCTAGGAGTAAAGCAAATAGGTTTTAGTCATGAACTCTGTAGCCTCTGTGGGCATCTGTCTTTTTGCTTATTGTTATTTTCGCCAATGCTGTACAAAGGAGAATTTCCCTGGTAACTGGACTTCAGTTCGACCGCACGCTAATGTATTTGGTTCTCCACAGCAACCCCAGCAACACAAATCCATCATTAAGTTGTTAATATGCACCTGACATTTTTAGAAATACTTCTTAGGTCATTGCCAAAACTAACATTGTGGGAAGAACTGAAACAATTTGTTCCTTGTGACGGTTTGGTGAGGCAATATAGAATAACAATTAAGTGTGTAGGCTCTGGAGCAAGATTGTGTTCAGAACCCAGTTTTACCCCTCGTCAGCTATGTGAACTTGAAGTAAGTCAAACTTTGGGTATCTGCATTTTCTCATTTTTAACTTGTGGGTAATCAGCTAAATGAATATGTGTTAAGTGCTTAGAAAAGTTCCTGGCACACAGTAAGCATTTGATAAATAGTATTAGACTTGTAATAATTATTTTTCTCAGTTCTTTTAATATATTCATTGTCTTAAGTTTGTTCAGAGAACCAGAACCAATAAGCTGTGTAAAAGGATTTATTATGAACGACTGGCCCATGTAATAATGGAGGCTGAGAAGTCCCACAACCTCCTACCTGTAGGCTGGAGGCCCAGCAAATTCATCCTTCCTCCACCTTTTTGTTTTAACAGGCCCTCAACAAATTGGTTCATGCCCACCTACACTGGTGAAGGGATCTTCTTTATTCAATCTACCCATTCAAATGCTCATCTCTTCTGGAAATAACCTCACAGACACACCAAGAATAATGTTTTACCAGTTATCTGAGCATCCCTCTGCCCAGTGAAGTTGACATATAAAATTATCCATCACAATTACTGTTATCAGTGAAAGCTGCGAGTGTATAATGGTATCCTCTGATACCACTGTCTTAGTCACTGTGTTAGTCAGGGTTCTCCAGAGAAACAGAACCAATCGGATGGTTTTAGACAGATAGGTGAGTGATAGATAGATTTAATTTAAGGAATTGGCTCTGACAATTAGGGGGGCTGGCAAATCCAAATTCTGCAGGCTGGGTGGGCAGACTGGAGACCCAAGGGAGAACTGATGTTGTAGTTCTAACCTGAAGGTCATCAAGCTGAAGATCCAGGACAGAACCAAACTAAGTTGTAGTTCAAGTCAGAAGGCCACCTGCTACAGAATTTCCTCTTGCTTGGGTGAGGCCAGCCCTTAATTCCTCATCAGCATCTTGGTTACAACATAACCAATAAATTACAGTCATGTATCACATAATGATGCACATATATAAAAGTGGTCATATAAGATTATAACAGAGCTAAAAAAATGTTCCTATTGCCTAGTGATATTATAGCTATTATAACATCACAGCACACAGGTTGCAAAAATCAACAGCTGTGGTTGCTGCGGCAAACAGCTTTAACCGGGAGTGATGAGGATGACACTACAGAACACCTAGAGGTGGCTCCTGAGGAAATGACTGATGAGGAGTTCTCAGAACTGAAACAGGAGTGCATAGTGGAAGAAGAGGAAAGAGAACAAGAAACTGCAGGAAAAGAAAAGAAGAACCCCAAGAAAATTCACAGTGAAGGGTTTAGCAGAAGCATTTGCAAACCTCAATCAGATCCTTAACAAAGACTTCTCGGATATGTCATGTGTTTCTTAAGCCATTGCAAGCATTCATGTCTCTGAGATGCGCATAGGTTTAATTTGCTTCCAGCACAGTTATAATGTAAATATTATCAAGAAATAATTACATATATTCAGTGCTAAAGTGTGAACAATAGAAATAATCCCTTTAAGGTGTCTGTTTTGAATTTGTATGAAAATAACACTGAAAGCCAAACAGGGTATTCAAGTGAGAACAGTGAGACAAATGTTCAACAAATTCATACAGCTGACTATTCAACAGAAGATTCAAATTCAAGTGAAGGTAGCCCTATCCAATGTAATGTGCAAGACCTATATCTATATCAGGCATGATGATTGTGATTCGGGTGATGAAGAATGGAATTGGGAAGAAAAAGAAAATATTTCAAATATAAAAGCATTTACTACCCAAATTGCTGGTATAAACACGTTAGTTTTGCAAAGACTAAGAGCAAATCCTATGTCTCTCTGTGTTTTGAAACCAGTGCTAGGAGATGATTTTTTGAAATGATAACTGTAGAAACAAATAGATTCACAAGTCAAAAGAAAAAAGATCAAAACTCGATAAAGGACGGGAGTGGTTTCCAGTAACAAGAGTGATAAAACGCAAGCACATCTTTTGTGGTATATCATAATGTCTCAAGTACAAAAAATCTAAAATAGATGTGCACCGAACAAAAAGAGACACCAATATTTTCAAAAGCTATGCCTTGCAAATGTTTCTTGTCTATATCACATTTTCTCCATTTTGTGGATGAAACTGTATGTAAAGGAGACAGATTATGAAAAGTGCAAAGTATAGTCAACTATTCAAATAATAAGTCTGATTATACACTCCAGATGAAGATATCTCCCTACATGAGTCACTGATAAAAATTCAAAGGACGACTGGGGTATGTGCAATTTATAGCTAACAAACATGCCCGATTTGGAATCAATGTTTACAAGTGATGTGAATCCAATACTGGGTACCGAACCTGCAAATGTTAAGTTGAAAAATAAAATAGCATATTTTGCTCACATAGAATTTTATTTGATTTGTAGGCCAAGGGGTTACTAGAGAGGAAAGTTCAAGGTGCATTATCTGCTTACAAGCAAATCAATGGTGCAAAAAAGGAACAAACCAAGAAAACCACCATAGACGTATTTCTGAGAGAAGTGACATTCTCAGGAAGGCATTGCAATCATAGAAGATGACAGCTCCATGAGGATCACTGCCCCTGAAGACCTTCCAGGAGAACAAGAGGTGGTGAAGGATGACGGGGGTGTTGATAATCCTGATCCTGTGTAGGCCTAAGCTAGTGTGTATGTTCATCTCTTAGTCTTTAACAAACATGTTAAAAAGTAAAATAAGTGAATAGAAAAGAGCTTATAGAATAAGGGATATAAGAAAGTATTTTTGTACCGCTGTACAATGTGCTTGTTCACTTGACCATTCCAAGAAATTCCCCAAATTTCCCTCAGCAGTTGGTTCACAAAGTGCCTCTTAGGTGGGCTCACTTTTGCGTATGGCTAAGCTCTATCATTTTCTTCATAATTTTTTACTAATCTCCCTTTTAAAGATCCAAATTTAGCTCCACACCCTTTGCTTCAGCATTCAAGGACATTTGGCAGTAAGATCCAAATTCCATATCAAAGTTGCGCCTGCCGGTTTTCCGATTTAGCCAAGTGACAAACACTTATTGGTGAACTTTTTTTTTTTTTCTTTAGAACAGTGTATATGTTATCTCACTGCAGCAAAATTTAAGACAGTAAAATGATCTCGTCTCAGGTGTTTTTCCATAAAGACTTTAGTAGTGTTATAGTGTCCTGGCTCAGGGCCTTGCTATCTCCTATCCCTACCTTTTATTTAAGAACTTTGGTTATGGATGAAGCATGACATAAGACAAGTTGACATAATAGAGCCTACACCTCATAATCATAGAGTACAGCTGGTGATGTAAGAAAAATAAGCACTTTACATATGATAACTCTCTAGAAATAATTAAACTGAAACCTCTTAGCTTTTATTAGACTATAGAACTGATAATATGCCAGGAACCAGCCTGGATGAACGAATTCCCCAAGTTCCAGAGGTGGGAACTAAAGACGAAAAAAATTGTCAGCCGACTGTGCTCAATAGGAGCAGCCCTGAATAGCTTTATTGCTTGCCTTATATAGCAGAAGTTAACGTCATTACAAGGAATAGGGAAGAGATTAAGAGACATTCCTAAAGTACAGGGTGGGTTATTCATTAGCATAAGCAGATTTGTTATCAGGAACAAGCAGACCCTTCCCCATACATATCTTTTTAACCCCAGGCCTAGTGACCAATCAACTGTTCTGACTGGAATGCAAAGCTGCATGTACACTTCTTTTCTATAGATAATCACAAGGGGAGGTGAAGGGAAGGTGGAGGCCTAGCCATCCAGACCCCCAGAAACCTTTTCGTTCAGGAACCTGGCCAGCTCCCAATAATAATATCCAACTGAAATATATAAATGACTATGTTTAGAGTCAGCACTTGATGTTGACATCAAATCCTCATGTTATTGAATCTGATATGTTATCACTTTTAATAATTGGTAGGTGCTATTTTCATATAAATACACATTCTATTTATACACATGTATTGCAGAGAAGCATTTGAAATTTAAAAATTATGTCCTAAGTCCTATTAATTGAACAAGTAAAAATTATTTTAGCTTCTGAAATATTCAAATTTTAAAAAATGGACAACTTTCAACAGTGTAGTTCTCAATTGAGGTTTAGAAGGAAGTAATACAGTCTTTGAAGGCCTGGTTAGTGTTTGTCTTGTAATGTGCTGCATGCTTTTCTCACTTTATAGATGATTCTGTTACCAGGTGAGACGATTGTGTGATGCCTCGTTTCTTGTCTTTGAGAGCATGAGTTCAGTCAAGAGACAGGATTTGTGCAAGCATAGAGCAGGAAGAAGTTGATTAGCAAAGTAGAGATATTCTAAAGATTATGGAGTGGGTTGTCCCAAGAGAGGAAAAGACAGCAGCTCCCTACATTGTGTGAAGATTTCTATTTCTAAGGATAGAATTGTCTCCCCCTCTCCCTCTCTAGTGTCTCTTATTTTCCCAGCAGGCTCCCAAGGTTCTCAAAGTTCATTAAAATGGCCCGAGAAGCAGTTCTGATAAACCGCATTTTTCCCTCCCTCTCCGGCATTTTTCTTTTTTTAACAACATATCTTTTGATTCAGGGACACGTGGGAGTCCGCTATCTTGCTAAGCAAGCAAGGTGTTTGTGCCCAAGTAAGAACAGTTGTAAGGGGCCTCCAAACCGGGCTACGTTTCCTCCTTCTCCTGCCCATTTCTTTCTACTTACCCTATCAGTCCCTCCCAACCACTCTGAAACGTTACATCCAGTTTTACTGGTGAGAAAAGAGAGGCTCAAGATATGTGTGTCCAATGACCTACAAAGCAAGGAAGTTTCAGAGTGGGATTTTGGGGGTTTTGTTTGTTATTTTTAATGTTCATTTCAGAGCTCATGATCTTTCCACGAAAAACCATCGATGAACTCAACATCTGATACAAGAAGCCTGAATTTACTCTGACAAATGCTTTGATAGTGCCAACCCCAGTTCTCATAGGTGAGACTATGATCTGAAATGAACAGTATTATAAGGCAGAACACCTGACAGATAAATGGAAGTAACTGACAAGAAGCGAAGTGTTATGGAGTTAACAGTTTCAAAAACAATTATCATCATAAGGTGGTCTCCTAGACACTGAAATCTGAAACTTCTTGATAGGCTATAGTAGGGTTTCAAACAAAGAGGTTTTGTTCAGTACCTGTTTTTTGTGGGATGGTGTAGCTATGCAGTCTATATAAGTCAACAAATGTTGCACAGAGCCAACCAATGACTCATGAAATCTTCAGTGAGCTCTCCCTCCTCGGTTTCAAAATATTCATTTAGAATTGCATTAGTAAAATAGCCAACAGCTTTTCATGGTCTCTTGGCCTGGTTCTAAACAGATCAGACTTTTTTATTTTAAATTGGAATTTTGCTCTTTATATTTAAAGTTTTATATCCGTTGTGGTAAAAAACATCACTTAAGAAAAGAAATAATTACAGATCTATACATTTGTTTCTTTTTTTTTTAATATATTTTTATTTATTTATTTTTATTTTTTGACAGAGAGAGATACAGAGACAGAGACAGAGAGAGAACTGAACTGGGGGAGCTCCCAGTTCAGAATATGGTTCCGCACGGGCCAGGGCCGGGATTCGATCCCCGGTTCCCCGGTGCTGCAAAGTGAGCGCTTAACCCACTGAGCCATCCCGGCTTCCCCACATTTGTTTCTTAAAATACATTTTTATCACATAATAAAATTTTTGGAAGTAGGTTTAACAGTTAGATTTTGAAAATAAAAACCTCCGAAGAGTAACAATAGTTTTCTCTCCTCTGTTCACTTCTCAAAAAGCAAACAAACAAAGAACAAACCTTCAGAAAAGATTATTTGGGCATTGATTTTGATTTTTGATTGGCACTGGAGGCTTTTTGTCTTTGTGTTTAAATACGAGTGGTGATAATTACTCCAACGATCTTCTTTTTCTATTCTGGGCTTCTAATATCAAAATACCTTCTTTTGGGGAAAGCCGGGACTGCTCAGCGGGTTGAGCGCTCGCTTTGAGGCCATGAGGACCGAGGATCGAATCCCGGCTCCGGCCCAGGCAGGACCCACGTGCTGAACTGGGGAGTTCCCACAGTTTGGTTCTCTAACTGTCTCTGTCTCTATCTCTCTCTCTATCTGTCAAAAAGTAAAATAGAAATAACTATGCACTGAAGACAAAAAGATAATTTCT
>PVKE010027461.1:0-21583 GCA_004027555.1 Craseonycteris thonglongyai | reverse complement strand
TTGGTCCACTCATTTTAGGACTAAAAAAATAAAAATAAAAATAGTTATAGAACTACAATATCATATCAAATTGCCACCATAATAATAGATTACCTACCTCGCTTTTAGTTCATTTAAAATCGAATATATCAAAACACTGTGATCCTAGCTAACCATCACGACCCGATCAGTCCAGCAACCGCAATCAAAATGGCAACTTCGCGTCTTCCGGTTGGGTGGAGGAGAGTTTAAAGAGTGCAGCGGCTAAACAAGACACGACATGTTCAAAGGTGAAAGCTAGGGAAAAACTTATACATACGATATCGCAAACATACCAACGAATATAATAAACCTGTGTAGATACTCAAACAGTATTTTACAATTCTAACAAATGTATAAAAATAAATTCTAGTTTTACTTAGTGTTTATGAAAAACTTCTGATGCAGTCAAATAATGGTGGGTGCACACAAATCGGGCCGCGGGCGCCATGGTGCCCGTGGGCACGGGGTTGGGAATCCCTGCTCTAAAATAAAGGTACGCCATTGGATAATGAGGGGTTAGATTATAAAGGAAAGAAATAGATAGGATTTAGGTAGAAATAACAAGTTTGGAGTAAGAAGAGAATGATAGGTTTTGTTGACAAAAGAAGTTAGGCAGTAGTTTTAAAGGAAAAACACTGAATTGAAATTTGGGTATGTTGAGTTTGAGGTAACAGATTTCTAATTGGAGATATTTAGTATCAGCTAAGTGCTAGTCCTGAACTCAGGATAGAGATACGGATTAGTTAGTGACAGTAGCTTTAATTTTTTATTGTACTTTCTTTGTATGAGCTTAGTTGTGGGTCAGGACTTGAATCTAAGTCTTCTGACCCTAAATCTCATATTCTTTTTACAGTTCTATTTTCCATTTTATGTGTACGTAAAGATGACAGTTGGAGAACAAAATATGAATGACTATTTAGGGAAAACATGTAGAAAGGGGGTGGGCAGGTCTCCACTGGGAAGTGAGATTAGGAGCTAGATTGTAGACAGCAGTTGGGGATCATTGTCTTACACTTTTAGTTGAACCAGCTCTTGTAGAACAGCATATTCAGGCTCTTCATTTCTTCGTAATGTATAGAATTTTTTTTTCTTTCCAAAACTGAAATAAGTATTTCTCCCCTGATTATAAATGTGAATTTTAAGGAGACCAGAGTAAGTCAAAAGTCTATAGCCATTATTTAAAAGATTGGTGTTAAACTGTCCCAAGTTTTTCATGCTTGTATATACATACACATACTTGAACATTATTTAATAAAATAAAAGTAAAATCCTCAAATAGAGTCACATGATATTGATATATTGTATAACTTGATTTTCTAACTGAATGTATCACTAATCAATATGTATAGGTCTAATGAACATTTTTAAATGTCTAAATAATGTCATATTATATAGTTGCACCATAATTTATTTTAGCAACCCCTATAGCCAGTCAATTTTCTAATTAATAAAAATAATGGTGTAGGGGGATGCTGAGATGGTTCATTGGGTTAAACTCTTGCTTTGCAGCCCTGAGGTCCAACAATCAAATCCTGGCCCCAGCCTGTGCGGATCCATATACTGAATTGGGTGTACCCCCAGTTCGGTTTTCACCAGGGTAAACTTCCCATGTGGGAGGCCCCTGGCTAGAGGGGCATACCTCTAATGTAGGAGGCCCCCAGCCTGGTTCCTGCCCTGCACAGCCTCATGTCCACCTGTGTGGAATGAAACTATACTGAAAGCTAATGATGTACAACCATGGAACTGCTCTGGCCCCTCCCGCCTCTCTCTGTCTCTCTCTGTTAAAAACAATTAAAATATTTATGAAAAAAAAAACAGGGGATACTGGGATGACTCAGCTGGTAGAGGGCTCATCTTGCAGCCCCGGATTTCAAGGATCAAATCCTGGTCTGGCCAGTGTGGGCCCATATGCTGAACTGGGGTTGCCCCCAGTTCGCTTCTCACTGGGGCGAGACCCTGGTCTGGTTCTTGCTCTGCACAGCCCCTCCCTGACCTGTGGAATGAAACCATATAGAAAACTAATGACGTGCAACTATGGAGACCGCTCTGGACCCTCCCCCTTCTCTCTGTCTCTCTCTGTCTCTGTCAAATACAATAAAAATAAATCTAAAAATAAAATAAATAAATAATGGTATAATGGAAAACATTGATATATATCTTAGTACACTTTTCTGGTTATTACTTGCTTCTAGTATATTTCCAGAGATAAAATTGTTAGCTTACACATTTTAAATTTTGGTATATATTGCCAGATTAAATCTTTAAAAGTACCACTTTATATTCTTGTCAAAACTATGCCAGTGTGTAGCTGTTAACTTGTCAACACTTTGTATTTATTTTAATCATTAGTGGTAATCTGAAAGGTACAAAATGGTATTCCAGATAGACTTTTTCTGCATGCTATGAATAGCGATTTGTCCTAATAATTTTCCTTGAACAATTTATTGTTTCCCCAAATTCTGTTATAGTATATCTGTGTGTGTATATAAAGATATGTTTGTTTTTGTTTTTGTTTTTGACAGAGAGAGAGAGAGAGAGATACAGAGACAGAGAGAGAGAGAGAGAGAGACAGAGACAGAGAGAGATACAGAGACAGAGAGAGAGAGATACAGAGACAGAGAGAGAACTGAACTGGGGGAACTCTCCAGTTCAGCACATGGGTCCGCACAGGCGAGGACCGGGATTCGATCCTCGGTCCCAGGTGCTGCAAAGTGAGTGCTTAACTCACTGAGCCATCCTGGCTTCCCCAGATATGTTTGAATCTGTTCTGTTCCATGTTATATGTCTATGAATGGGCCAGAGCCCTAGTTTTAATTATTGTTGTAGTATGTTTAATATATTTTGGTAAATGTCTTTTACCTTTAATCTGTAATGTTCTTTATTGTCTGTCTGTCTGTATAGTAGGTGACTTAGTAGTTATTGCCTCAATGGGCAATAAGTAAAGACAATAGGCAAAGGGCCACATAATAATTTTAAGAAATTACTGTCAATTGCTGAGTTACTAACCTGCTTCTGATTTAGAATAAGTTTATATTAACCTTTGTGATATGTATAATTTTATTTTGTAAAAGAAATGTTTATATATACAATGAGCATTATGCCAAATTTTAGAAAATCTTCACTATTTGGTGAAATGTGTGAGGTCTGACAATAAAGTTTACGATTTCATCCTAGCTATAAAGTGCTATATGCTTCATTGTTGAATATCACTATAGTCACCGTTTAAATATTTCCTTGGGAAGCTATGTGCTGATGTCAGTGCCTAGTCTACCTTTCAAAGCAATTTTGGAACTGTTTTTCTGTAATAGCCATCAGAGCCATCATCATATTACTCTTGATGTCTTGAATGTCATCAAAATGTCTTCCTTTCAATATTTCCTTTATCTTTGGCTAAAAAAAAAAAAAAGTCAGTGGGGGGGCCAGATCAGATGAGTAGGGAGGGTGTTTCAATACACTTATTTGTTTACTGGCTAAAAACTCCCTCACAGACAGATAGTGCTGTGTGGGCCGGTACACTGTTGTGATACAAGAGTCATGAGTTGTTGGCAAAAAGTTCAGGTTTTTGTCTTACTTTTTAAATTCTTTTTAAGATTTATGTTATTGATTTTTGAGAGAAGGTGAGAGAACGAGAAGCAGGGAGGACCCAGAGCAGTCTGCATAGTTGTACACCATTAGGTTTTTTTTACATAATTTTATTCCAAACAGGTGGATGTGGGGCCACAAGGGGCAGAACTGAACCAGGAGCCTCCCTCATGGGAGGCAAGAACCTTCACTGCCATTCTGGCTGTTAAGAGTTGTGCTGCAGTTCAGTATATGGGTTTGCATGGGCTGGGGCCTGGGTTTGATTCCCAGACCATGTGGTTGCAAGGCAAGCACTCAACCTGTTGAACTATCCTAGCATTCCCATTGTTTTTCATCTAACCTTTTTTTTTTTTCTTTTTAAATTAAATTTATTGGGGTAACATTGCTTAGCAAAGTTACATAGGCTCCAGGTGTATAATTCTACAATACATCATCTATGTGTTACGAAGTGAGATCCCCGCCCAGAATCAAGTTTTTTGTTTTTTGTTTTTTTCTCCATCACGATATACTTGGATCCCCTTCCCCCTCTCCCACACCCTTTTACCTTGCTCCTCATACGTCCACTAAACTATTGTCTATGTCCATGAATTTTTTTTTTCTGTTTTAATTGTTCATTTTTTCTGTTCTTTAGATTCCACATATAAAGAAGATCACATGGTATTTGTCTTTCTCAGTCTGACTTATTTTGCTTAGCGTGATATCTTCTAGTTCCATCCATATTGTTGCAAAAGGTACGATTTTATTCTTGTTTGTGGCTGCATAGTATTCCATTGTGTAAATGTACCACAGCTTCTTTATCTAATTATTTTTTGATGGGCATTTAGGTTGTTTCTATATCTTCGCTATTGTGAATAATGCTGCAGTGAACATAGGGGTGTATACATTTTTTGAATTAATGTTTTGGAATTCTTTGGATAAATATCTAGGAGTGGAATTATGGGATCATAAGGTAGTTCTATTTTTAATTTTTTGAGGAACCTCCATACTGTTTCCCATGATGGCTGGACCAGTTTGCAATTCCACCAATGTTGCAGCAGGGTTCCCTTTTCCCTTATCCTAGCCAACACTTGTTGTTGGTCAATTTATTGATGACTTAAGTTTCTCTGATTAGTGAATTTGCACATCTTTTCAAGCATCTATGCATGTCCTCTTTGGAGAAATGTCTATTTGGGTCTTCTGCCCATTTTTCCATTGGATTGGTTTTTTTTGATGTTGAGTTGCATTTTTTTTTATAAATTTTGGATATTAACCCTTTATCGGATGCCTTTTTGGCAAATATCTTCTCCCATTCAATGGGACAGCTTTTCACTTCGTTGATGGTTTATTTTGCTGTAAAAAGAAAAAAGAAACAAAAACCTTTTTAGTCTGATATAGTTCTATTTTTTTTTGTTTTGTTTTGTTTTTTTGTTTTGCTTCTCCTGCCCAAGGAGATATATATCATTGAAGGTGTTGATAAGGGTAATGTCTGAGAACTTCCTATATTTTCCTCTAGGAATATTTTGGTTTTAGGTCTTAAATTTAAGTCTTTAATCCATTTCAAGTTTATTTTTGTTTATGGTGGGTCGTCTAATTTTAATTTTCTTGCATGTGTCTGTCCAATTTTTCCAGCACCATTTGTTGAATAGACTTTCTTTATTCCAGTGTAAATTCCTGATTCCTTTGTCATAGATCTGTTGGCCTTATAAACATGGATTTATTTCTGGGTTCTCTATTCTGTTCCAGTGATCTATGTGTCTGTTTTTATGCCACTAGCATGCTGTTTAGATGACTGTAGCTTTATAGTATAATTTGATAGTTGGTAGCATGATTCCTCCAACTTTGTTCTTTCTCAGGGTTGCTGTGACTATTCTAGGTCTTTTGTGATTCTATGTAAATTTTATGATGATTTGTTCTATTTCTGTGAAAAATGCCTTTGGTATTTTGATAGGAATTGCATTGAATTTGTAGATTGCTTTGGGTAGTATGGCCATTTTAACTGTATTAATTTTATCCATGAACATGGTATGTGTTTTTCATTTATTTGTATCTGACTTGATTCTCTCTTTAGTGTCTTATAGTTCTCTCAGTACAGGTCTTTTACTTCCTTGGTTAAATTTATTCCTAGGTATTTTGTTTTTATTTTTTTAATGCAATTATAAACAAGATTGTTTTCTCAGTTTCTCTTATAGTTTGTTATTGATTTATAAGAATGCAACACATTTTTGAATATTAATGTTATATCCTGCTACTTTCTAAGTTCCTTTATCAGTTCCAGTAATTTTGGGGTTGAATCTTTTGGGTTCTCTATATAGTATCATGTCATCTGCAAATAATGATAGTTTTACTTCTTTTTCCATTTGGATACCTTTTATTGGTTTTTGTTGTCTGATTGTTGTGGCTAGGACTTCCACTAGTATGTTGAATAAGATTGGTGACAATAGGTATCCTTGTCTTATTCCTGATCTTAAGGGAAATGCTTTTAATTTTTCTCCATTGAGCATGATAGCCGGGGTTATATGACATGCTTTTATTGTATTGAGATATGTTCCTTCTATTCCCACTTTGCTAAGAGTTTTTATAAATGATTGCTGGATTTTGTTGGATGCTTTTTCTGCATCTATTGAAATGACCATATGATTTTTATTTTTCGTTTTGTTTTTGTGATGTATCAAGTTAGTTGATTATGTATATTGAATCAACCTTGCATTCCAGGAATGAATTCCACCTGATCTTGGTGTATGATTTTTTTGATGTATTGCTGGATTCAATTTGTTAATATTTTGTTGAGAATTTTTGCATCTATATTCATTAGGGATATTGGCCTATAGTTGGTTTTTTTTTGTTTTGTTTTTTTATGGTAGTACACCTCTCACACCACCCCGTGAAGTGACCAAGGGAAATGGCAAGCAGCAAAGAATGCTCCCCAGTCTGCTGCTGCCCCTGACAGTTGCTCCTGCTGAAAATCTACAAGCAAGTTTTCCCCTATTGGTAGGTAGGCTTGATTGCTCAGTCACCAAGGGTGCCTCCTTGTTGACAGGACAAATCTCTATGGGGCCTGTGTGCACTTTGAAAAGAAGAAGAACAGAAACAAAGATGAATACAAACAAGCACATGAATATACTTAAAAAAAATGCCCTGAGAGCCCTGTGGTCTGCCACTCACAGCACACTGTTAGCTTCCGCTGGGGTGTAGGGGTGTGGTAAAACAGAGTTTCCCAGGCAGCCACAGACAACCGCTTCTACAAAAGACTAAGAGAGATTCTTCTGCTAGTAGAGCACAGTTGATTGCTCAACTGTCTGGAGTTCCTCCAGGTGGGTTGGGCAACACTTTAGATTGCCTTTGCATACTTTGAGAGAAAACATAAAGACAAAAATAAAAAAAATAATAGTAAAATAGAAAAATAAAAATAAAGCAAAAACGAGGAAAATTTAAAGCATATACAAATTTTTTAATTAGAAAGTGGAATATATATAAAAGAAATAAAGAGGGTGTAAAAAAAGAAAGGAAAAGGAAATAAGGTAACATAAAAGAGAAAAGGAAAGGAAAGGAAAAAAAAAGTCCCATAAAAACCCTGTGGTAGAAAAAAAGAGAAGAGAAAATAGGAGAGTAGAATTACAAGGAAGAAAGAAAGAAAAAAACTTTGTTTTCCCTTTCTCTCCTCTGGTGTTGTGAGCCCTGGGGTCTGTCACTCACACCTCTGTTTTAGTTGCCCTGGAGGAGTAGCAGAGTAGCACTGAAATCTCTGTGGGTGTCACAGACATCTGCTCCTATAAAAATAATGTAGGATCGGCTCCCCCCCACCCCACTAGTTGGGTGGGGCTGATCGCTTCGTCCATGGGAGTTGGACAGGGCAATCTCAAGTGACTGTGCACACTTTGAAAGAGAAAAAAGAAAAAGGAAAAAAAAAAAAAAAGCAAAGAGAATGCTATTAATGAGAAGTAGGAGGCCATCATCAAGATGGCGGCATGAGAGGAGCACTTGAAACCTCTTCTGGAAAGAACAATTTAAAAAACTAAAATCCAACCAGACAATCCCTAAGCAACACATAGCCTCAGCTGAGGGACCCACCCATCACAAGAAAATACCTAAAGACAGAGAAAAGTAGGTAAGTGAGAGAAAGGAAGGGAGCAGTGAGGAGACATGTCTCAGAGCACGGCCCAGAGGCTGACCCAGAGACCAGCGGAGGAGAGACTGACTGAGGTGGGTTCGTGATTTAAGGTACAAAATGACTCGGCGGGTTGAAGGCCTGGCATGGACAAAGGCAGAGGTGGGGGCAGCCAAAATGGGGTGGAGAGCAAAAGTGGCCATGGCTGGCTGTGGTGAGAAGCCCCAGCGGGAGTGTATGGTTAGCGGCCATGGTGTGGTGAGGGCAGCCAGAGTGCGGTTCAGGAGTCCATAGTGAGGCACCAGTAATAGCCAGAGATCTGCGTGGGTGACAGGAGTGAAGGTATGGCTGCCAGCGCATGGATTGGGAGGCTGGAGCTGGGGCCTGCAGAGGGTAAGGTCGGCGACCAGAGCAGGTGGCCGTTGCTCCGGTGGCTGGAGTACTGGCAGCTGAAGTGCAGAGGGTCCCTCAGTGAAGTGGGGCCCCATTGGAGCACTGCGTGGCCTCAGACACAGAGCCTGGCTGCTTCTCCTTGTTAACTCCCAAGGCTCACCCACTGGCCTGCCCAGAGCCTGCATTCAGTGAGCTCCTACCAGGAAGCTGCCATTAACCTGTGTTGCAAACAGACCTGTGCCTTTACCAACAACCTCCACCCCCACTCTTCCCACTGAAGCCAGCAGAGGGAAGCTGCCATTACCCTGTGAGCAAACAGACCTTCACCTTTCCCAACAAGCCCCACCACCATCTTTCCCACTGAAGCCAGCAGAGGGATCTAGGAAAACTGAAGCACAGGTATGGCAGCGTCTGACTGCTGTGGGATCTCAGTGACAAAGGATACCATCACCCATCATATCTTCCCAAAGAGGAGGTGTTCAGAGACCAGGGTGATTGAGTCAAAGATAAGCCCACTTTTTAAAGATTTATTTTTATTGTTTTTGACAGAGAGAGAGAGAGAGAGAAGGGGGAGGGCCCAGAACAGTCTCCATAGTTGCACATAATTGGTTTTTCCACATAGTTTCATTCCACAGGTGGGAGTGGGGCTGCACAGGGCAGGAACTGGGCTGGGGTCTTCACCCTGGTGAGAACTAAACTGAGGGCACTCCCCAGTTTAGAATATGGGTCCACATGGGCTGGGGCCGGGATTTGATCCTCGGTCCCTGGGTCTGCAAAGTGAGCACTTAACCCACTGAGCCAGCCGTCTTCCCAAGCCCACCTTTTAGGAAATCTCCCACTGTGAGAAAACCAAACAAACGAGATAAAATATTGTAAGACACTGCAGCAACACCAGCTAGGAAGCAAAAGAAAGATTTCTTCACATCTACCAGAGGAAAAATCCTCACGTCCAGTAAAAGAAAAGTGCCAACAGTTTTGAGTACCCTTGTAAACAAAGGTACTCAGAAAGAAAGAGAAAAATCTCCAGAAAAGGAACTTGGAGATACAGAAACATATGAGCTAAATGACAGAGAATTCAAGACTGCAATGCTGAAAACACTCAAAGAGATCAAAGAAAACTGGTGGAGTATACAGAGGGAGCTAAGTGATCTCAGAAAGGAGATTGAATCTATAAAAAAGAAATAAATACAAATTCTGGAGATAAACAACACAAGAATAAAAAGAAAAATGAAATAGCTGGCATAGGAAGCAGAGCTGACCAGATGGAGGAAAGAATTAGGGAAATTAAAGACAGAAATTTGGAAATGTCACAGAAGGAAGAAGAGAGAGACCTGAGAGCTAAAAGAAATGGAAGATATGTACAAGAACTATCTGACTCAATTGGAAAGAATGATATGAGAATAATAGGTATTCCAGAGAGAGCAGAAGACAAGATGGGCATAGAGAATCTGCTTGGACAAACAGTAGATGAGAACTTCCCAAATCTATGACAAGAACTGGAACCTCAAATTTGAGAAGGAAACAGGACCCTTTGCTACTTTAATCCTAGCAGACCCTCTCCAAGGCACATTATACTGAAGATATCAAAGGTCAAAGGCAAAGAAAGAATTCTCAAGGCAGCCAGGAAAAAGAACACTATAACCTATAAAGGAAAGCCCATCAGACTAGCATCAGATTTCTCAACAGAAACTATAAGCCAGAAGGGAATGGAACAAAGTATTCAAAATATTAAAGGAGAAAAATTACCAGCCAAGAATCCTGTACCCAGCAAAGTTATCCTTTAGATTTGAAGGAGAAATAAAGACTTTTCAGACATACAGAAACTGAAGGAATTCTCCAGCACAAGGTCAGCATTTCAAGAAATACTGAAGGAGGTGATTGGACCTGAAACAAAAAGTGTAAGTAAATAGGGATAAATTGGAACAACAAAACTATGAAAGGGGAGGAAGTACAGGTTTAAATTTCCAAAGAGAATTGATGTAAGAAACATCTTTATGAAAAGGAACCACTGCATATATGAAACTTTCTTTTATGTAAAGTTCATGGTAGCCACTGACAAAGAACTTAGGAGTGGGACACATAACAACAAAAGAAGAGAAAACAGTCATAAGTACCATGAAACTAAAACAACAGATAGGAAAAGCAAAAGCAAAGAAGCAACCAAAAAAAAGAGGTAGCAAAAAACAAAAGATAAAATGGCTATAGGAAATCCTCATATATTATTAATCACCCTAAATGTAAATGGACTGATCTCACCAATAAAAAGACACAGAATAGCAAACTGGATTAAAGAACACAAACCCACATATACTATGTACAGGAGACACCTCAGCCACAAGGACAAACATAGACTCAAGGTGAAAGCGTGGAAAAAAGTACTCTAAGCAAAGGCACACAGGGAAAAGCAGGTGAAGCCATACTTATATATGACGAAACAGACTTAAAGATCAGAAAGATAAGAGACAAAGATGGACATTTCATATTGGTAAAGGGGATAATACAACAAGAAGACATGACACTTATTAATATATATGCCCCTAACCATAAATCATGAAAACTTACAAAGCAACTTTTAACAGATCTAAAAGGAGAAATTGACAAAAACACAAAGAAGGGGGTTTTAACCCTTTCGCTGCGTGTGACGATAATGTCTCATGAGTTGCTATTGCTGCTATGTGTATGACGAGTGTCTCATCTTGGTTTTCATTAGCGTTTTTCTCTGCATGTTTTACTGTAGCCCTTTATCTGCGCTGGTATTTTATTGCTATACGCAAAGCGGTTTTAGGGATGTGGTGGGAAGTTTTGTCTCTCGTAACCTGATTCGCCGCCAACGATGATTCATAGCTTTTGCTGTCAAAAGCGTCAGAAAATGCCTTATTACACTTCTGCTGCTTTTCACATGCAGTGAGATGAATTGAGCAATTTCACCACCTTCTAGAATAAGCACTCCTGGTGCACTTGAAACTCTCCATTCAGCACACGCAACCTCCTCAAAGGAAACTCTTAACACCAACGCCAACACCCAGTAGAAAAGTAAAATATTTCACAAAAAATTATGATTTTTCTTTATGTAAAAATACTAAAGAAGTATAAAATAAAGGTTGAATAAATGAAAATGTAGTTTTGAAATCCTTATATTTTATTCTTTTGCAACGTAAATCGAACACTAAAAAATTTTCACTTAAGACATTTGGATACAACATATATATCAAAAAAATTTTGAAGGTGACCGTGGCTCCGTCCAGCGAATAAAATACAAGTGTTTTATCATTATTTTCATTGCCACATGCACCTGTTCTACAATAAAATACGCGGAGAGGCAAAAAACGCAAACAAAAACCAAGACGAGTCATACTTGTCATATGCATAGCAGCAATAGCAACTCATGATGAGACATTATCGTCACACTCAACGAAAGGGGTAGTACAGGTGCATGTGGCAATGTAGTTTGTGATATAACACTTGTATTTTATTCACTAGATCAGAGGTCTCCAAACTTTTCAGCCCAAGGGCCGCATTAACTATCAAACAGCAGTTTGGGGCTGACTACACACTCGAGGTCCAAATAAAAAAGAATCACAACATAGATGTTGTTTTTAATTATTTAATATTATTTTATTCAGTTATTATTTAATAACACATTGATACACTACACATGAACACCTGTATTAGTGGGAATGGTGAAATTGTTTCCTGGATGCCAAAATAGCAGACATTTCTGGCTTTAGATTTGATGTCCCTAACATCAACAGTGACCTGAGATTATCATCAGACAAGTTTGTTCTCAAATTGGTCTTCACGTATTTCATTCTTGAAAATGTTTGTTCACACAAGTATGTTCCAAAGATTAAAGGTACCTTGATGCAAACGTTTTGACATTAGGAGTCTTCCTTGGGCAAAAACTGTTAAAAACCCACCAGTCCTTCTTTGAACTTGTCCCTAAGTAGGTCATTTGCTTGCAACTCAGTGACCTCCAGCTGCAGTTCATCTGGGCAACTGGCCACATCTGCTTCAAATGGGTTTTGAAACAGTCTCGCGTCTTCTGCCTTTGAATCCAAGTCAGAAAACCGCTCCTGAAACGGTAGTTGGAGGTCTTTGATGATCTTACATGCAAATGACGTGGGGAACTCAGCTGTTGCTTCAGCCATTAAGACCTCACACTGCTGAAAGTGCGTCAAGTTGTTGGCCTGTACTTGTTCCAAAAACAAGACAAGTTTAGATCTGAAGGCCTTTAGGTGGGTGTATAGATCAGAAACTAGATTTTTCTCTCCTTGTAGTTTTAGGTTCAGAAAATTTAAATGACTAGTTATGTCTGCAGCAAAGGCCAATTTCCATACCCACTCTTCATCAGACAGTAATCGCTGTGGCTTGCCTTTACTTTCCAGGAAGTCACCTATTTCCTTTCTTAATTCAAATACTCTGCTCAGAACTTTCCCACAAGTTAGCCATCTTACTGCTGTGTAATATGGTAAATCTTGCGATTCTATGTATCTTTCAACATGTCTCTGAACTGTCTATGGTTGAGCCCATGTGACCTTATTAAATTCACCATCTTCACCACAGGATTCAGTACACTGTTAATGTCCACATATTTAGCACACAAAGCTTGCTGGTGAATAATACAGTGCAGGAACATTGGTTGTGGAATGTTTTTCTCATTACACATCTGCTTCACTAGTCCAACCAAGCCTTTCTTTATGCCACTCATGTTCTTTCCTCCACCAACAGTCAGGCAACTGAGGTTAGTCCAGTCCAAATTAATCGGCAAATGTTTTTTTTAATTCATTGAATATATCCTCTCCGGTAACAGTGCCATACATGCTATGTAGGGAAGCCAGCTCTTGTGTTATGTTCATGTCTTCATCCATACCTCTAATGAACACAAGCAGTTGAGAGGTGGAACAGCTGTCCAGCGAGTCATCCATTCCAATTGAAAAATGGCGAAACTTGCTTGCATTTTTGCTATTTGAGTCACAATGTTTTCACCCATGTCTGCAACATAGCGGGCAATGATATTTGCACCCAAAGCTACATTTTTAAATTGTTTCGACTTTTCTGGGCAAAGTTCCTCAGCCACCTCCAACAAACATTCCTTCACTACTTCACCATCTGTAAATGGTTTGCTACTTTTAGCCAGGACGTAGGCAACTTTATAACTGGCCTTAGTTAAGGATTCATTTGAGGATTTACTGAACAATGTCCTTTGAGATGTGAGTTGATTTTGTAATTTAGAAAAGTTTTCAGCACGGACTTTACCCTCCAACTGTGCATATTTCTCCTGATGTTTGCTTCGATGATGACGGCGTAGGTTGCATTCTTTCATCGCGGCCACGGTTTCATTGCAAATCATACACAATGCTTTCTTGCCGGATTTGATGAAGAAGTATTTCAAATTCCATTCTTGAAATTGCCGACACTCGTCGTCTATTTTTCTTTTCCTCTTCTTGGCCATCATTGGGCACTAAAATAAAGTGACTTCAACATGAATAAATAGTGAAACTGAAAGTATCTTGCACACAATATCGCTCAAAAAACCTGATTATGCAAACTAATTTCGTCGCAATTATAAATGACCCGAAACAATTTTTAAATATTCTTATGATTTCTTACGTTAAACTTACCTGAATATAGTCTGTAAATATATCCACTTATGGTAGAGAGATTGTTGCTTTTAATGTTTTCTCTTCAGAATATTTGGAAAATTCTTGTTAAACAAACGACATTACCAATACTTTATACACACTGGTAAGTAATTATGCGAAGGAAATTATCACTAAATAAAATAGAGTGCAACATGTTTCGCAATTAGACGCTAACTGATACCAACACCTCCTCATCGCAGCAGTCAACGGCAACTGGCAAACTGTGATCAAAATAATCAAGTCTTGAACAAGCAGCAAACCATTTAAAAACTCTGCCACTAGATGGCGATATATCACCTCATTGACTGTGAACAGAAGCAGAAAAAGTAAGCGGCTGATCTTGGCAGGATACACGTAAATTTCCGTAATTTTTTTCCGTAGATGAAAAGATCTCCATGGGCTGGATGAGAGGGCCTCGCGGGCTGCATCTGGCCCGCGGGCCGTAGTTTGGAGACCCCTGCGCTAGATGGAGCCAGGATCACCTACAAAAATTTTTTTTGATGTATATGTTGTATTCAAATATCTTAAGTGAAAATTCTTCGGTGTTTGATTTACATTGCGAAGAAATAACACATAAGGATTTTGAAACTACATTTTCATTTATTCAACCTTTATTTTATACTTCTTTAGTATTTTTACATAAAGAAAAATCATTTTTGCAAAATATTTTACTTTTCTACTGGGCGTTTGGCATTAATGTCACAGCGTTTCCTTTGCAGAAGTTGCATGTGCTGAGTGGAGACTTACAAGTGCACCAGGAGTGCTTATTCTAGAAGGTGGTGAAATTGCTCAATTCATCTCACTGCATGTGAAAAGAAGAAGTGTAATAAGGCATCCTGACATTGTTTTGACAGCAAAAGCTATGAATCATCGTTGGCGGTGAATCAGGTTATGAGGAACAAAACCACCACCTCCCTGAAACCGCTTTGGATACAGCTATAAAATAGCAGCACAGCAATAAAATAGCAGCGCAGCAAAAGTGTTAAAAAAAAAACAAAAACGAAGGGGACTTAAACACTCCTTTGACAGCCATGGACAGATCATCCAAACAGAAAATAAATAAGGAAATAGCAGCTTTAAATGATACAGCAAATGGACATAGTTGATATTTACCGGGTACTTCATCCTATAACACATAACCATACATTCTTTCCTGGTGCACATGGAACATTCTCAAGGATAGATGACATGGTGGGACACAAAGCTAGCCTCAACAATTTAAGAAGATTGAAATCATAACAAGTGTATTCTCTGATCACAAAACTTTGAAATTGGAGATCAACTACAAAAGGAAAGTAGGAAATACAACATATACATGGAGATTAAAGAACATGTTATTGAAACATGACTGGATCAAAGATGAGATAAAAGAAATTAAAAAATAGATGAATAACAATGAAAACTACATACCAAAATTATGGTAATAAGAGGGTAATTTATATCATTACAGGCCTATCTCAAGAAACAAGAAAAATCACAAGTTATCAACTTAATATCAAATCTTAAAGAACTGGAAAAAGAGCATAAAATACTCAAAGCCAACAGAAGGAAGAAAATAATAAAAAAGCTAAATGAAATGAAGAATAGACAAAATTAATGCAAGAAACAGATGGTTCTTTGAAAAAAATTAATAAAATTGACAACCCCCTGACTAGGCTCACCAAGGAAAAAGAGAAAACACACAAATAATCCAAATTAGAAATAAAAGGGGAAATTATAACTGAAACCACAGAAATACAAAGGATCATACAAGAATACTGTGAAGGCCTATATTCCACCAAAGTTTGCAACCTAAAAAAAAATGGACACGTTTCTAGAAACACATAGTGTACCTAGAGTCAATCATGCACGTAGTAAACAGACCAACAGTAAAGAAGTTGAAACAATCTTCAAAAAGCAAAATTCCAGGACCAGATGGTTTCACTGACAAGTTTACCATGCATTCAAAGAGGATCTAACACCTGTCTTCTTGAAACGTATACAAAAAATTTAAGAGGCAGTCCATTCTATGAGGCCAGCATTACCCTACTAGCAAAGCCTGGCGAGGACTTCACAATAAAAGAAAACTAGAACAATATCTCTGATGAATACCGATGCAAAAACACTAAACAAAATAGTGGCAAATAGAATACAACAATGCGTTAAGGAGATTATACATCACCATCAAGTGGGATTCATTATAAGGGCACAAAAATCGTTCAATGTATGCAAATCGATCAATGTGATACATCATATAAACTAAAAGATAAAAACCATATGATTATATCAATTGATGCACTTAATAAAATGGGTATAGAAGGAAAATACGTCACCATAATAAAGGCCATATATGACATACTGAACGGGAAAACTGGAACCTTTTCTAAAGTCAGCAATAAGACAGGGTTGTTTCCTGTCACCACTGTTATTCAAAATAGTGCTGGAAGTTCTAACCAGCGCCATTAGGCAAAAAAAAAAAAAGAAAAAGAAAAGGCATCCAAATTGGGATTTAGGAAGTTAAATTGTCACTTTTTACAGATAACACGATCCTTTATATAAACACCATAAATACTACACTAGAAAACTATTAGAAATAATAAATGAATACAATAAAGTTGCAGGATACAAAATCAATGTACAAAAATCCACAGCATCTTTATATACAAGAAAACTTCAGGGAAAGAAAAATGAGAAAAATGATGTTTGCAGTCAAAACAAAAAGAATAAAATACTTGGGAATAAACTTAACAAAGAATGTGAAGGACATACACAAAAAACTATGAGACACTATTAAAAGAAATTGAAGACAGTACAAAGAAATGGAAAGATAGTCCGTGTTCATGGATTGTGGAAATCAACATAGTTAAAATAGTCATATTACCCAAAGCAATATACAGATTTAATATGATTTCCATAAAAATCTCACAGATGGGGAAGCCAGGATGGCTCAATGGGCTAAGTGCTCACTTTGCAGCGCTTGGGACTGAGGATTGAATCCTGGTGCCGGCCCGTGTGGACCCATATGCTGAACTGGGGAGTTCCCCCAGTTCAGTTCTCTCTCTGTCTCTCTGTCTCTGTCAAAAAAACAAAACAAAACAAAAAATCTCACAGACATTCTTTCAAGAAATAGATTTAAAAAGTTATCAGATTCATATGGAACCACAAAAGACACAGAATCACCAAAGAAATCCTCCCCAAAACAGAGTAAGGTTTGAGGCATCACACTCCCCGATCTCAGTCTATACTACAAAGCATCAATAATTAAAACAACTTGGTATTTGCAGACAAATAGACATACTGACCAGTGAAGGAGAAATGAGAACCTAGAAATAAACCCACAAATGTATGGACTGATAATATTTGATAAAGGAGCAGAAAATATACAATGGGGAAAAGAAAGCCTCTTCAGTAAATGGTGCTGGGAAAATTGGAAAACCACATGCAAAAGAATGAATCTGCACTGTCACCTATACCAAAGTTAACTAAAAGTAGATTAAAGACCTCCACATAAGACTTGAAACAATAAAGTTCATAGAAGAAAGCATCAGTACTAAACTTGTAGACCTTGGGCTCAGAGAGCACTTTATGATTTTGACCACAAAGTCAAGGGAAGCAAAAGCAAAAATAAATGAATGGGACTATCAAACTAGAAAGCTTCTACACGGCAAGGGACACCATCAGCAAAGGACACCATCAACAAAGTAAAAGGGACACCAGTGGAATGGGGGAAAATATTTGCAAACAATGCTTATAGGGGACTAATATCTAAAATATATAAATAACTCATACAGCTAAATAACTAAAAAAAAGCAATCCATTAAAAAATGGACAGAAGACCTAAACAGACACTTCTTCCCTGAAGACATACAAATAGCCAGTAGATTCATAAAAACATACCCAACATCACTAGCATTTAGGGAAATCCAAGTTAAAAGCACAATGAGATACCACCTCACACCTGTTAGAATAGCTGTGATCAACAAGACAGTAACAAGGTCTGGAGAGGTTGTGGATAAAAAGGAACCCTCGTACACTGCTGGTGGGAATGTAAATTGTTATACCTACTATGGAAGGGAGTATGGAGATTCCTCAAAAAAACTAGGAATGAAATTGCCATATGATCCAGCAACCCCTTTCCTGGGTATGTACCCAGAAAACCTGAAAACCTTAATCAGCAAAGGTATATGTACCCCAGTGTTCATTGCAGCACTGTTCACAGTGGCGAAGTTTTGGAAACAACCAAAGTGTCCTTTGATAGATGACTGGATAAAGAAGTATTGGAACATTTACTTAATGGAATACTACTCAGCAATAAGAAAAGATGAAATATAGCGATTTGTGACAATATGAACAGACCTTGAAAACATCAAGTGAAATAAGTCAGACTGAAAGAATTAAGAAACATAGGGGAAGCCGGGATGGCTCAGTGGGTTGAGTGCTCACTTTGCAGCACCGGGGACCAGGGATCGAATCCCGGCTCTGGCCCATGCGGAACCATGTGCTGAACTGGGAGCTCCCCCAGTTCGGCTCTCTCTCAGTATCCCTCTCTCTCTCTCTCTCTCTCTCTCTCTCTCTGTCAAAATAAATAAATAAATAAATAAATAAATATATTTAAAACAAAAACAAAAAACTCAGTTAAAAAAAAAAAAAAAGAAACATGACCTCACTTATAGGTAGAAAATAAAACTGAAAGTAAAGCTACAAAAACTCATGGACACAGTAGTTTAGTGGTTACCTGAGGGTAAGACAAGAGTTGGGTGGGAGAGCTGTGGGTGGGGAGTAGGGAGCGGGCATGCTGGCATCAAATATATGGTGAAGGAAAGAGAGTTGATTCTGCGTGTTGAGCATATAATGCAATGTATAGATAATGCAATGTGGAATTGTACACCTGGACACAATGTGATTGTTATTAACTAATGTCACCCCAGTAAATTTAACAATACAAAAAAGTTGAACAAAAATAAATTGATTATTGATATTAAAAATAATAGAATAAAATAATACTATTAAAAAGTGAAAATATAAGGAATATATAAATGTAAAAGTTAAGAAATAATAATAAAGGAAAATTGTGGGAAGGGAATAAAATAAAAATGAAAAATATATGAACGAAAAATTAAAAAATTAGTATTAAAAATAGTAAGAGTGGGCTTTCCACTTTGAGGTGCCCCCTCGTCAGAGAGCTTTCCTTCTTTCAGTGGGCATTTCAATTTTGGGTGCCTCTCTTGTTTTGAGAGTTTTTACTCCTTTTATTTATTTATTTATTTATTTATATTAATTTTTTAAAATTTTACTTTTATTGTTTTTTTGACAGAGACAGAGAGAAGGGGGAGGGCCCAGAGCAGTCTCCATAGTTGATAGCATCAGTTTTTCCATATAGTTTCACTCCACAGGTGGGCGTGGGGTTGTGCAGGGCAGGAACTGGGCCAACAGCCTCTCACATAGGCCCAGACAAGAACTGAACTGGGGGCACTCCCCAGTTCAGCATATGGGTCCGCATGGACTGGGGCTGGGATTCAATCCTCGGTCTCTGGGGCTGCAAAGCAAGCGCTTAACCTGCTGAGCCATCCCAGCTTCCCTACCTACCCTTTCTTAATAAACTTTGCTGCTTCACCTTTAAAAAAAAAAGGAATTAAATTTCTTGAGAACTTAGCAGTTTTTTATTTTTTTATTAGTGTCTCATTTATCACTTCTTGGAGGGAGTGACATAGTAGCTTGGTTGGGAAAAGTCCTTCAGAGTTATCCACTCTTTTTCTTCCTGCATGCAGGTTCTACTTTTCTACCTGCCTTGCAGAATTCTGTAACACTGGGTTTGTAACTAGTAGTTTGGGGGCTAGGCACTTGGCAGCCGGGAGACCCCTGGCAAATGTAGTTTAAGCTGTGTTGGGTGGGGTTTATGGCGAAGTGAGCATGTGCAGATAATCAGGGGTCTCCAAACTACGACCCGCGGGCCGGATGCAGCCCGCAAGGCCCTCATCGAGCCTGTGGAGACCTTTTTACAGAAAAAAAATTACGAAAATTTACGTGTATCCTGCCAAGATCAGCCGCTTACTTTTTCTACTTCTGTTCAGTCAATGAGATGATATAACTGCTGTTTGATAGTTAATGCAGCCCTCGGGCTGAAAAGTTTGGAGACCCCTGTGTTAGATCAGTGATGTCTCACATGACCCTTTCGGGGAGGGTTTAACATAGAAAAAATATGGTGTTCTCCTGTGGGCCACACATGAGGCAAACTCCCCTCTGGAACAGTGGGTTTCTCTGACCTTCACCCCAAAGTCACATAGCTGATCTCTTCCCTGCATGGCACTGGTGCCTCCAGAGATGCTATCAAGTGCATACCGGGTGAGTGAAAATCAGTTGGGCTTATACATGCATCCCTTAGGAAAGCATTTGGATTTCCAGCTGACCTCTGTCCCACTGATATAGACAGAGTTCTCATTGATTTTCCCTGCCAGATGTGACAAGGTGTTTTCTCTTATGCACAGAGCTCCTGGAGCCAAAAAGCCCAGTGGGGATTTAGCACCCCACACCCTTCTGTAGGAGCCTCTGCCCCCAAGGTTCCCCAATTGGAATTCTTATTCTCTCGTATTGTTGTCACTCTGTGTCGCCTCTCTACTTTCCCTACCAGTCTCAGTGAAGCTTTCCTTATGTCGTTAACTGTTAGGGTTCTGTTCAGCCAGCCCTCCAATGTTTTTCAAGGTTGACTATTCGCCATCTTTCTGCAAAATGATGTGATCTGGGGAGGCTGCAAACACAGCATCCACCTAATCTGCCATCTTCTGCACTCTTGTCTGACTTTTTACTGGAGCCTTTTTAGCACTTCCAAATAGTCAAATTGGTTGACTCTCTGTCCAGTTTGTACAAATTTACAGTGAACAATCCCTCTGATATTAAAATGTTTAGCAGCATCGATTTGGCTCTTGATTTGGGCTGACAGGAATTTTTTTTTTTTTTTAAGATGTATTTTATTGTTTTAGATAGAGACAGTGACAGAGAGAAGGAGGAGAGCCCAGAGCAGTCTCCATAGCTGTAAGTCATCAGTTTTCGACATGGTTTCCTTCCACTCATGTAGGTGAGGGCCGGGCAAGAGCTGGGTGGGGGCCTTCCACATGGGAAGCATGCCCCCTTGAGCCAGGGGCCAAAACAGGGAGAGAACTGAACTGGAGGGGCCCTGCATGGGAAGCACACCACACTCCTGTTACCGTATTTTCCGGCATATAAGACGACTTTTGA
This sequence comes from Craseonycteris thonglongyai, assembly GCA_004027555.1. NCBI lineage: Eukaryota > Metazoa > Chordata > Mammalia > Chiroptera > Craseonycteridae > Craseonycteris > Craseonycteris thonglongyai. The sequence continues at coordinate 649 of PVKE010027461.1, read as the reverse complement.
AACGAAAAAAGTCAACCGAAAATCGGGGGGTCGTCTTATACGCCCAGTATATCCCGAAAAACGTCTCGATATGCCGCTAAGCAAATTTTCCAACTCGATCCCGAAAATCGACTGGATATGCCGCTAAACGAATTTTCCAACTCGATCCCGAAAATCGTCTGGATATGCCGCTAAACGAATTTTCCAACTCGATCCCGCACCAATCACTGCAAGGCTGCTCGGACCGCCTCTCTAACTCAGCCAATCCAAGCAGGCTTTTTATGCATGCAAATTATACATGTTCTGTACCCGAAGCTACACTGTGTTCTATAAAAAGCCTGCTCAGATTGGCCAGAGTCAGAGAGGCCGTCTATTATAACCTTTGAACCTTTGCTTGCTGTGATTGGCTCACCGTGGTACATACAGTTGCAGCACAGGAACGTTCTGTGTAGCCAAAGCTGCTGTATCAGTACACATGCATAGTAGCTAAATTGACTGTATTAGAGCACATCCAATGGGCTAAAAGGTACAGTGCCTTTATAGGACATTCTGTATGTAGCCAATGCTACAGTATTAGGGCACAACCAGTGAGTTAAAAGGTACCCTAATAGACCATTCTGTGTGTAGCTGAAGCTACAGTACTGTATAACCCCGGCCTAAAAGATTAGTG